>JAODTT010013568.1:0-10683 GCA_025400115.1 Pentamera pediparva
GATTAGAGTCATATTCATCATGTTTCTTCATAGTTGTATTGGTGATGAACATTCATTCTCGGTTTGATCTCCACATGATGTTAGCTAGCCTCCACAAGTTCAGCAAATGACAGTCTCGATCGAGAACTGATAGTGTCGACCCATCGAAGGCGAGGTCTGCCAGGGCCCCGACGAGTACCAGCTGAGAGACAGCAATCACAGCACGTTCAATACCACCATGTCTTGCTGCGTGTCCAAGCCACATGGTTTTCCTGCAAATGATGTCACTGGATGAGAAGCACCACCGGCCGCCGATCATATCATACAGCCTCTCATTCGAAACATGGTCTTGCCACCTGATGTTAATTAGGCATCGTACGCCAGATAGACCTTCACAAACTGTCGTATTTCTTCAAATCCCCGGACTTCAAAGTCAGTGTGGGGGCACCATATAAAACTATAAATAGAATTAGGGCCTTAGCCAGGCACAGGCAGTCTCACCTCCGTTTCGCTACAAACATGAGGACTATGTAAGTAAGAGCTGAATACGGATTGCAGCCTAATGCAGCAATATTGGGTAGTATGAGATAACCTTGCATTTCCTCTTGGTAGCCTTTCAAACATTAACATGCATTTCATATCCGATGAATCCGTGTGGATTTTGAAGACCTACACGGAGTGGTGGCGCTGTTCAATAGTTGTGATGTTCTCTCTTTGTTACCGTGAGTGAAGGAAGCGGATGGAAATAGTTGAACATCGAAACAACTGAGCTATCTCTATATAGAGTATCGGGCAATTTGATTCGTGCATTTACACGACACCACTTTCACCCATGATGTTTCGTGCACTCCAAACGGGCATTGATCATTTGATTGGGCATATTATCGTAACACGTAAACATATTTTGTCAGCGAAGTCCAGCCAAAATGGAGTGAGTGTTACCGGCACGAAAAATCGTGGGTGAAAACCTTGTCGTGTAAATGTCCTGTTAGGAAGAAACCAACATTGGCGAATCGAGCCCCGAGCCTCCTCATCTAAATCATAACCTGGGACCACCAGGGTTCTTTAGCTGAAATCATCGATGTTTCGTGCATTTTGAACCCCTCCACAAGGGACATAATGGTAAAACGCGGGAATATTTTGTCTTTGATGTCCAATCAAGCACCAGCACGTTAACGAGCAGTGCGAAAAATCGTGGTAAAAAACCGTGTCGTGTAAATATCCCGTTAGGGAGAAACCAGTGATAATTCAACTGAACTCCTAATTTGGTCCCACCGGACTTCATTAGATGAACGAAGTTTTCGATATAGACGGAGGTGATTATGCCGGAGTACACTGGAGTTCACGGTAGAGGTGTCACATACAAGGCGTTGGACCAGGTCCCTGTTATTAATTCATGTAATTTAGAGGTTCCGCCAAGCGAGCCACCCGTCTTCTAATCCTGATAACATCAATAACGAGCTGGAGCAGGACCGGTTGTGATTTATTCCATATTATAACATTTGTTTTCCGTCGGTGATCCGGAAAAACGGGGATCGAGTTCAACCCAGGAGGCGGCGACAAATTGCAAGAATCTTGGGATAAACTCACGCCAGCTAGGCCTAGGCCGGTCCGCGCAACGGTGTGTGGATAATGAGGCTAATCCGCTAGCCGGCCGCTCGCCACCGTATTAATCAGCAATTTTCTACATTTTTGTGCCTAGCGAAGATAAATAAGTTTTGCTGGTACGTGTTCTCCTTTCTCCTTGCCCTCTACATTTCTCTTTGCTCGACCCATGGGATAATCCATATTTTCGCTGTTTCGACAGGATTATACCCACAGTGGTAAGCAATGAGGCCTGCGTCATTCATTGTCCCCAGGCGGCGTGTGCGGGCAAGGACAGCGAGCCGCGCGTGTCGGCCGCTCGGTAAGGCATGGTCTCCACCGGCCGTTCGCGAGGAGGTTGCCGCGTTTCCGCGAGCTGTCAACCCGCCGACGGACGGAGAGGAATGTGGTCATTTCGTTGCCCCGTCTACCGAAACCGTACCGCCCTGGTCAAATCATCTAATGTGTGAATGAATGAGACCTGCCGCGACTCGGGAAACATCAGGGGTGATCGTCAGGCCGTGATACGTGGGAGTGATACAGAATATGGTGTGAGCAAATGTTTGTGCGGCACGTCGTCTTGGGAATTTCGTCTGATCGTACCTCCGTAAGGAAACCCGGTTAATTCCATGTTCAATATCATTGACATGTCACCGGACAAACGGGGAACGGTGCTTGTACAGTCGATGTTGTTAGCATACACCCGTAAACCGCCGAACGTTGGGGGAGACAGGTGTATTTGACCAATTAAATTGATCCCCGACTTTGAGCGTTGCGTCCTCGCTGTCTGGAGGAGATGAGAACTACGTTCCTCTAACATTTCGAAAAAGTTAGGGCTCATTCAAAATGGACGCGCTGGGATTTTATTGAGGAAGGAGAATGTGAGCGGAGACAGTGTTTGTTTTTACTCAGGACAGGTATAACAAGTATATTCCTGCCGTCATTCCCAGTGCTTTCAGAGAGGTACCAAAACAAATAATGAAACTGAAGCATGACTTTTATTCAAACAGAAGTAAAAGCAACTATTTCATCAACAAAAGACTGCGTAAATTTGCTAAAATTAAAACCCGCGCCATGAAAAGAGAGATAGGTTTTTTGCGAAGAGCAGAAATGAAGAAAAAAAAGCTTTTCGTCTTGTTTTTTAAGGTAATAAGACAAAGATCAATTGTTGTGCGTCTGAATAGAAGTGCGCAGTAACTGCCGCTTGTGCGTGACACAACATGCGCTGAATGGTGATAGTTTCAATACACACGTGCGCCAAAACAAACGCCAGTTTCTGGAGGTCAGCCGCCGGTGACTCTGCCAATATTTCTAAAGCATTATAATTATGATCCTCTTTGACAATAACTCTAGTTAACCTATGACGCGATGGGCAACCTTTCAAGTGAATACAATGTTGAACAAGTTCACTGAAGTTTGTGACCCACTGGTTGGTAAATTTGGGACAAAGGTGCTCATCGGAACCGAATAAAATGTTGGCGCACAAAAAGAAGTGGAAGAATAAATAAGCGGAATTTGGTTTTTATTTCGAACGAACAAATGAAAATCGACATAATGTCCGCGAGAGGTCTTTGTATAGAGTTCAACGATATATCCTTGATCCATTTAGTTGGGTTGAGAATTGTATTTAACCAGATGAATTCTTGGCCGTAGTTATATATAACATCGCCACCGGAGAAAACCCTGAATAATACACGTAGTTCAATCCCCCTCCCATAGGCGTAGCTAGACAGAGATTCCAGCACCACCCAAATTGAGGGAAATAAATGTTACCCCACATTTCCAATACTACAGGACAAACAGGTGCACCGTACCCCGGTAGGAAATGTTGACATGTACTCTTACGCAGGCGGGTCTATGACCTTTGTCCGCGTTAATTAAAATACGGTCCCCTCCGAGTTTGGAGGCGACAGCATCCGCGAAACTTAACGTCCCGGCTGGGATCACACACATTATGATGTTTAGGCTGTTCGCAATCACCACATTAATGTGCCCACAGCTACACATTTCTCTTTGTGTGTGTGCCGGATTCTTTTTCTTCAGACGAAGTGTGATGAAATCCTAAATTTATTCTTCGAAGGAGGTGGGAGGGAAAGAGACTGATCGAGTTAGGATTTCCCGTCGTCGGCGTTGGTGAGCGTGATGGGGGAGAGAAAGTACACGAGTCCCTCTGTTGAGAGCCTGCTGGGTTGCGCCACGCAGTGGTCCTCTTACAGAGAATGGAGATAATCGTGGAAAAACAAAACCCGGCCGTCGCAGGAGAAGTAGAGGGTCTCAAGAAAATAATGACCGCCAACCAGACACGTGCTTAGCCTTGTTACACCATGGCGTAGAACAAGTGCGCGTGATCCGAGCGAGGTGTAATGTAGGCGCATATCATGTATGAAAAACATCGCAGACTATATACCGGACCTATGCCTAAATCTTACCTTTGTTCCTTAAGCCAATCAGGTCAAAATATCAGGAAATTGCAAACAAAGTAAGGTGGAAAGAAAAACTAATTGGTAGAATTTGTTCTTCCATGCGGAAGGAAAGGTGTTCCCTCCACGGTGGAGAGTACAACGTACTGTCGTTGACCAAGGGCATTCCTCGCGGGTTCCGAGGGCGAACACACGGGGAGGGGACGCGAGAGTTGGTGTAGTTGTGGAACGTATTAGCCTTGCTTAATCAGCAAACAAAAGAAAAGCCAGGTCCCGACACCTGACAAGTCAAATATTACGCACAAATACGAAACGCGAGCGCCGTGGAAGCGTGCGTCGGAGCTCGTCGCGGGAGCCAATTAGCGGCCAAATCAAAACAAGGGTATATGGACGGCTGTAGAAATGTTTAATTGCTTCGCTGGCTCCCGAGTAAGCTGCTTGCGGTTCCAAGTCCCTTCGATAGGTTAAGGGTGGTTGTCATATTCGCGGGAACTTCACACATTTTGGACATCTAATACACGCACTAACACTAGGACGAGGTTCGATGTAGGACCCATCCTTGCGTTGGCAGGAATAAGGTATTTCCCCCGCTTTTTTAACACATAGGTGTTAAACTCATATCAAATCATTGTCATTTAATCGGAGTTTATATATACAATGAATAACTTGTGAGTTGTGTGTTCTTGTTGGTTCAACGTTATAGAACAATAAAAGTCATTTGTTTTGTTAAGATTTTATATACCTTGATTGACGTTGATATCGTATTAATTTCCAAAGCCTCGTCAATACCCACTCGATGTACTGATATAAGAATAAACTATATGAAATAGTATGACGATGATACTAAGCGACAAGTGTGACATCTCGAAACATGTTATTTTAAGGTCGGCAGATGATTTTAGCAATTTTCCTAGAAACAAGTGCTGTTGATAGATTTTCGGAAGGTTCACAAAGAATCGTAATATTGGTACAATGCAAGTACACGGGCCCTCACTCCGTTGCAGACGGCTATACCACGTAGTATTTGTGTTATTGTCATTGCACAATACCAATAGGTCTAAGTGTGTGTAGGTGTGAGAACGCCTAATTCGATGAAAATTTTGTTCACGTTTTTAGAGCAATTCTCTGAACATTTATTTCGATGCGACATTTCTTTTACTTAGGCTGTCCGCTTTCTGTCATTGATATTTGTGTGATATTTCTACTTTTGGCTGTGACAGACGGTTTTTTCATATAGGTATCACATATCGTTTGGTACAAGGCCTAACGCTGTATCTGTTACACGTTCAAACATTACAAACGAGCGTACAATTTTTGCAGTCATTTCAAAATATTTCGATCAAATTTCAAAGAATAAAACAGACACAGCGGTTTCACGAAAATGGACAGTTCTCAGAAACCTATTACATGTTGTATTCAATGCGGGGAGATTTGACGGGTATTGAGATGTTGTGTGGTACCGATGTAGAACCTTTTGGAAGGCAGATTTGGCAGAACGAACTGATGTTGTCCTAACTCGACCATTAAGATCCTTAGAGATCCGAAATGAGAATCAAATTCTTCAAAATTAATTCCGATTCCTAATCTGACGAACAAGATTTCCTAATTGAACGCAATTGTTTCTGAACGGACTCGAGTTTTGAACAACGCGAAGACCTAGTTCCGCGAAATACCAAGACCAACGGGGGTATGTGTAGATTGGCGTGCTTGTGTATGTTCACTGTTTTTGACGAATATTGCTTCCACGACATGCGAACAAGGGAATAAACATCTGTTCATTATTTATTTCAATGGCAGAAATGCACAATCACGGTTCAATTGCCAAAATCGGCTCATTTGAGCCTATTTGGGGGCGGGTGGGTCACTTTCGTCACCCTCCCGTCTCGGTAGCCCACAGACATAGGCCCGAAATTCGGTTGTGCTATTTTGGTAAAGTATAAAGCCTCCTACGTGGAAAATATAAAAAGTTTCGGAAAGAAATATTTTTCCAGCAGAAAATGAGGAATAATACAATAGGAAATTACCATAAAACAGCTCAAAATGTAGGAATAGCGCTGGGACGTCCGTGGTTGCAGCGGCCGCTTGCATGACGGACGGCGTTGACGGACGCGTCGCACTGAATGAATCCAGGACATTTGACAAGTGCCCAGACGACAAAATAAAATAAAATTTAGAGATGTTCTACAGAAACTACATTGAAAAGGCACTGGTTTAACTATGTATTTAACGCATTATTTACATTGTATGTCTGTATTGACGCTCTGACGTCACTCAAATAGGGAAACGGCGTCTGAGACAGGTGCGACGTGTAATGTTTCGCCACGGGACGTGCGGATATGCCCGAATCTGATGTCAGATGTTAAGTAAAGAAGCTTTCATCGATATTTAAACAATAAATTACGTGGAATAATGGGAATGTTAGGAAAATCAGTGAACTCAACACAAAATAAGCCGAAAATGTTGGATTTCGCCGATCGAACCTTTGAGTTATCATAGAGCTTCACGTCTTGGTGCATAGTACCGCAGTAGCAAAATAGCAGTAGAATCGACTGCCGTTGACTTAGCCGGTCATCATTCATTAAAAATAGTTTGTAAAATAATAATTTTCCAAATAAAAAGTGTCTGATTTCATGCACACGAAGTATAAAATGTAACTCTAATAACATGGGAACATTTGTAAGTTGACCCAATCAATTTGTCGATCGTGTTTCGGTGAGAACCTGAGGTGCACCTAGGTGTGCAAACAGATATGCGTTCGAGTGTCTTACTGCCTTAATCAGTTCAAAATACTCCATATACATTGTTAGAAACGTTTGAATTCATGCAGAAATTAGGCGAATTTATCAATCCCAAATTACAAGAGAATCATTATCAGACTAGCGCTTGGTAATACATGCAAGGTTATCTTGAATATAACTGCACCCACGCGCCATTGAGCTGACGGCATAAACACCAGTGATCATTCAGAAACTGTCGATATTGTCAAACCGAAAGAAAACCTGATCAAAATGTTCAAAAGAATTCATCTATATTCTTAGAAACGTTTGAATCCATGCAGAAATTGTGCAAATTTATCAATCCTAAATAAACGAGAATCATCATCAGACCAGCGCTTGGTAATACACACAAGGTTATCTTGGATATAACTGCACCCATGCGGCATTACGCTGACCGCATAAATACCAGTAATCATTCAAAAACTGGCGATATTGTCAAACCTAAAGAAAATATTTTAGCTTTTTAATAAAATCACACAAATTTTGGCTCCATTCCATTGGCAACACGAAAACGGTTAGAGCAAATTGTGTAAAAACAATCGGATATACACTCCATATATAATCAACTAGACGTGTATGATTGATTACCGGGTCTGTACTCGGTGATGTGCATTATAGCATTGCAGTAGGGCCTCATGCTAAACGTGTGCGTTGGTTTTGATCATATCGGTGTTGGGTGTTTTAAAAAAACGATATACACGACGAAGGTAAAAGGTTACATTTTGAAGACACCACAAACGCACTCTTTCTTAACACTATGTTTTTATGCATTACTTCTACACCCCATTTGCTTCCTACCCCCTCCCCCGTCCATCTAATTTGAGCCCTGGTGCCTGGTGGGATAATCACGCCCGATCCAACCAAGGAGTCTTCCGAATCGTGCGTATTGCAATCTTCGACTATGTTAGCGAGGTTCGCTGAAGGATTTCCTGTGCGTCGGGATCGTCGCAGTTGCGTGCGTCGGTCACATCCTCTGCAACCTGTGAGAGATACAGGGTATCGCGCCGGAGCGGTTTCTCGCAAAGACTCGACCGTCTCAGATTTCATTGCATATTATAGCAGGACTTCTTCCTCATAAATTTTGCAGCTACTTGTGGCGAATGCTGTGAAGAGAAATATACAGTTTATGTCGGCGTTGTTTATCAATATTGCTGGTCCTGCGTCTTTCTCTATTCTCTAGTAGGATGGAGTCGATCGGCGGCCACGATCGACAAGACATCAGTCACACGAGGTAACGATGCCCATGTCTATATCTCTTCTATTTGTGTTTTGATTAACAATCGGATGATTCCATAATGAAATAAATGTTAATGACATGCGGGCAGATAAACCGGAAAGCTTTATTAAGCGCCATACTTTGCGCAAACGGTAGAGTCATAACTCGAATAGCTCGAGGCATCGTTCGAGAGGCAGGGCCTACACAGTCGCAACGACCCGCGAAGATGTAGATGGATGAGACGCACGCCACTTGAACCTGCGCGAATAGACCTATAACCACGGCGACCTCCTCAGCATCTTTTACATTTTTATTTTCCTTTCAGAGATTTAGATGGTTTTTGTTGGCACACCGCTGAAACGTGTCGCGTCGGCCCCGCAGATGGGCGGAGATGCAACTAGCGCGACTCTCGGTGCCTTTCCCCGTCCTCTATCAATCTGAGCGAAGCCCGGGGCCCGGTAAAGTAAACGGGAGGAAGGGGACTTTAGGGAGGGTTGCGACACTCAGATACTGCCGTGCGGTGTGGCAGCCACGTGGCCAAGCCCTGGCTTCCCAGATACGAGCTTTTATCAATGCATCGACGGTTTGAGTACTGTAAACAACCAGGATGGGGTTGCAGGCGCTGGCGCTAAGGCGATCGTCGGCAGAGCTCCTCGCCACGCGCCCTGCCAACAATGACTAACAATGTAGAAGACGCAGCAGGTGAAATCGCCGCTCACTGAATGAATGATTAATGCTACTAAAAACGTCTAATTAAGTCGGGAGACTTGCGACGTCGATGGAGGGTCGGTTTTATTGGCGAGCGGAGAAAGGCTAAGCCCGTCGAAGCGGCTTCTGCTGGATGACGTTTGGGCGTCGGTCCGCCTTTACCAGCCTAGTCGGGCAGTAACGGAGGAACAGGTTGTACACTCGCTGCGGGGATCGGAACAATTAAAATCCGGGCGGTTGCACCTTCACCGAGCACCAACTACGGGGGCAATTAAGACGCTTATTGAGCAATGATTCCGCGCGCGTCTGATTACTGACGGGCAAAAGACGAAAAAGGCCACCGATTTGATTCGGCAAGTTCTCCCTTGTTCGCTGCGGTCGTGGCATTGTATCGGATTTAGCCAAGAACAATATAACCCCAGTAACAATATACACGCTGATATTCAGGTTCAGCGATAGTCTTACATTGATTTTATGAACGCTGAAGCTAAAAAGCCGGAGAAAAGAAATAAGAAGGATACAACGACAAAGAGGAATTGATACCCAAAGTTCAGAGGCACGTCGAGGTCGGTACTTTGACGCAGGATCGATACACCGTTGTTTCTGAAAGTGCTATACCCATGCGTAAATATTCATCAATGTAGTGGCGGGTTTTGCGTGAAGCATCACATAGCACGGGAGGCAAAAACTGAAAAATCGTCACTTCAGAAAAAAATGTTGACTTGAAAACTATAGTGCCCAGCGAATGTCGACATTTGTTGGGCAACAGGACACATGCAGTTCGACGACTGGATCGAGAGCCGGTGCTTGTTCATAGTCAACTCTCCTACATAAGGCCATACATTTGGCTATCTGATATTTACTTTAGAAATGAGTGATTCCATGTTGTGGGTGCATTCATTTTATTAGACTAGAATAACTCCTCTCGACATCTCTCACATTGTTATCATAATCCTACCTAATCCTCCCAGTTGCAGTCGTCAACGGCGAAAACCATTATACACCCTCAGTCAGACACGTCTTATAGGCCCGATATGCTACGCAGCGACGGTTGCCGACTACAACATGCACCGTGTGTTCAAAGAACATTCAACTCGGCACCGACTGTAAATATAAACATTGCGAATAAAGGACGGGTTCTGTATATGACACAACCTACGAATCATGACGACATTTACGGACCGCGCCCGCTTGGACTGCGTTGTCGACGATAATCATTTGTCGAAAGATGCGGGGCCCGACACAAGCTAGCCCATGCCATCTCCTTGACCTCTGACCTCACATAAATGTGCAGCTGGATGACTTTGTATATGTTTCGCAACAGTTGTCGGTGTTCGCGACGAGAGTTCCCCATGTTTTTTGTTCTCTCTTTCGCAAAGTTTTCAGCCTTTATCTTTGGAACGTCTTTTTTCGTCACCCTGCCGACACAATATGGACTGTTTATGTTATGACATTGTTTACATATGTTAGGTCAAAGGTCACGTATTCTTTTCCATTAAGAAAGGGGTGAAATCTGCTTCCGCAATATTCGTCCCTCCGCATACAATAAAATACATGTTGTCAATTTTCTTAATGTTCCATAAATATTTAGGCATGCGCATGCAAATTATATCTCGCATTCACCAGTTCGATTGTCGACATTTTAGAAATCGTATATTGCGTATACTGTAGCTGTTGGGATATATCATATATAATTCTGTAGGTCTAAGTAACTGGCCTTTCGACATTGTTAACTATACCTATCACTATCAGTTTGCGCTCCTCAACAAATATACCATGGTTAACATGAAACTACTTCAAAACCAACTCCAATATTTCTAAATCCGAAATGATACCACTTGGTCACCAAAACATTATAAGACACTGCAATGGCGCTGCTGTAATAATAATAATAATGAGGACCTAATAGGACACCTAATGCAAAAGCCTCTAAGCGCCTCAACAGACCTAAAAAACGAAAACAAAGACGAACAGAAAAAGAAACAAGAGTGCCAATGGC
>JAODTT010013679.1:0-10680 GCA_025400115.1 Pentamera pediparva
AATCTCGGACGAAATACTTTGGAACACACCCGCTCCCCATTCATTGTTGGTGTCTGCCACGAAATGGTTCTTGACTGCAACATTAAAATCCTCTTCACACATACCAACACCAATACTCCTCCTCTCACCCCATACACTCTAACCATGTCAATCAACTACTAGGGTATATGTATGACAAGCGTCGCGATCGAACCGACCGAAAATATTTCGTGCGGACAACCATTTTGTTTCGTCAAAATTTCCCATGCAATCTTGGACAAAATACTTCGGCACACCCCCGCTCCCGTGTTCAATGTTGGTATATGTCACGGAAATGTTCTTAACTGCAACGTTGTAAGGGAGAGCAGGGGTATGATGATCGAAAGTCATCTGCTCCTATATGATGATGCCCAAAAGCAAGTACATCGTTTTTCAGAATATTAGGTAAAGTGTCCCAACAATTTCGTCCGAGATCGCAGGTTTTGACATGGTGCCTCCCAAAATTGATACGTGTTCGAGAGGAGAGGATTGATTATTGCACACACTCCTTCATCAAGTAAATTATTACACGATACTGTGACTGTGACAAGCGAAGCTGTGACAAATACCTAAGTACCTACTACGGACAAACAGCAACGCTCACAAGCATTTTAGGAGGCACTGCATGTAGAAAGTGAAATCTCAAAGTCCTCAGAGATAGGAGGAACTACATGTTGTGACAGAGAGTGAAGAATGAGTATTACTTCGATGGTCAGTTGGGTGTATGGTGTATGGTTGGCAAATTGCCGTATGGTCCTCATGGTTAGTTGTCGTGAGCTCCACTTGAAGATGGTCCCGACTCTGCTCTACACAAGCCAGACATTTAGAGAAGTACCAGAGCAAATTTCCTACTCAATGCTAAACGCATCAGAGAACAGCAACACTATAGATTCGCGTGGAGGCGTATGTATTCGATGTGTGTGACGGGACACCAGTCGAGAACGCAGGGCAGGAGGAGAGCTGATCAGGGTACTTTTCACGACCTCATCTCATGGAGACAATTTTTGACAGGGAAATCGTTCGCATAAGGTGCGGCATAAAACGGGATTAGATACCCAATTATCACCCAGATGGCTCACATACTTCGGTTCTGATTATGCAAGGTGCTGATGGAATGTCCTGAATATATTATTTAACCTGTTAATCTTCAAGTTGTGCAAAGGAAGGAAATGTTTTTTTTTTTACTACTTCCGGGAGGCATGCGGCTGCCTGCACAAAGAGCAAATTATTATTATATTGCCACGTATTCTTGAAGCTGTATTGTTGCCTTCAAGTAGGTTTTAAATGGGATGTATCGTACGGATTCCTGTTCGCAAACTGTGTAATTGTTGATGATACTAGAGCTGCTGTAGGAAACAAGTATTTTGCATTCGATCAGCAACATACGAGGAATCCGAGGCCGGTTTGTGGAAGACCAATAGAGAATGTGGTAGTGAGTGGATGGTCATCAAGTAGATGTCGTAGACTCCTTTTGCTATCTAGGCGAACATAGTTGGTGGAAGTGACTGCTGCACTTATGCAGCTATAGCGAGATTGATGTCTGGGTGAGAAAACATCGGAGAAGTGCTGCCATGACCTCACATGCAAGAGAATTTCATAACAACTCGTGGTTCTTCATACCACACCTTTGTCTATAGTTCCATGTTTGATACGAGCGAGTGCTGGGCACCAAAGATGAGACAAATTCGGAGAATGAAGAGAAATGAGCCTTTTATTGTCGTGATGGTTATGTGACCTGGAACCAGAAGAACACAAGCTCGGAATTTAGTCTACGGGTGAGATGACTTGGCTGATATGGTATGGACTGTTTGACGCAGTGAAGGCCAGATCAAGAAGTTTACTGACTGAGAGAGCACCCGTGGTAGACCAAGGAAGACCTGGTCCAGTACGCAAAGACAAGATATCAAGGATTGAAATCCGAATTCTCCTGCTACGAGGAATCGTACCAAAGGGAAAGGAGTTCTGTGAAAGCTCCCATGAACTGTCTTACCCACTTATGTGGATTCATCCAAGCGTAGAACAGGATAATGATGATGGTTATCATTTTTTCATCAGTATCAACAACAAAAGCCAGAGAATAAGCGAAACGAAACATTAGAATTTTGACAGCAGCAATTGCGCATATGCAAATCATCAATGAAAACAAACGATAGCTTTGTAATGCAACTTTCAGAGCAGTAATCTCTCTTGTAGTGTAAGCTCGCATGGAATGAAGAAGTGCGAACTGGGGCTTTTCTTCTGCCCCACCACACCCATGAATAAAACAGAAATTTGCCAGGACTTGCATGTATTCACAAGAAGGGTACGGCTGGCTGAATGGGATGAAATCGAGGGAGTTCCAACGAGGGCGGATGTCGGGTACTCTAGGCCATCTCCAAGGAAAAATGGGTGGAACCAACCTTCCAGACGCAACACATGCATAGACACCTTTGTCAATGCCGCACAAACTCGGATAAAATCCTGACTTCGATCAACCAACTAGGCAACGCAACCATTCTTCATACCAACATCTCGAAGTCTGAACGGGCTGCTTCCTATGAACTCCGTCAAAGGGAGGACATTACCATCAAGAGAGCTGACGGAGGTGGAGCAGTGGTGATCCAAGACACTGCTTAATAAACAACTGAGGCTGAAGTTTCCCAACTTTCCAACAGGTACTTCTACACTGTGGTAACTGAAGATCCAACGGGAAGATTTAAGAACGAACTGTTTGAACCCATCGATGAGATAAATATACTAATGTAACAGGAGAAGTTGAATAATTGGTTCCCCGCAAGCCAAAACCTGGCATGTTCTACACATTGCCTAAAATTCACAAACTACCTAAACTCCTCGACGATTGTTGTGACACTAACACCCTGAAAGAAAACGAACTGGTGCAACAAATCCGGTAACACGACATTCAAGTCCCGGGTGGACCGATCATTTCTGGTATAGACTCTCTTACAGAGTTCATTACGGCCTTATAGACCATCATGTTCAACCTCTCCTGCCTAACATTCCAAGCTACTTACGAGATACTACCCATTTCCTCCGTAAACTTGATAACGAAATAAAAAATGTCCATGAGGGTGTCATTCTCGTTGCTTTGGACATGACCTCGCTCTACACAAACATCCCCACGAAGAAGGTATCCATGCGTGCCACAAAGCGCTGAGAGGGCGGGTCTCACCACACCCCACCACAATGTGCTTGCTCGTTGAATTTATACTAGTCATGGAAAGAGTAGTGGTACAGCGACTCTCGGAACACATCAACGCGACTGGCAATGGCGAAATATTGCAGTCTGCCTATCGAACTGGCCATAGTACGGAAACAACCCTAGTCTGTGTCCAGAATGATCTTCTGAGATCATTCTATACAAAAGGAGCGGTAATTATGTATCCTTCTACGCATATTGCCCCACACAATTGGTTCGGAAGAGAAGGCCCTTGAGTGGCTACGATCGTATCTCTCTGGAGAGTCCCAATCCGTAAAAATTAATGACAATACATCTGGCCATAGTCATTTGTAGTATGGAGTTCCACAAGGCTCTGTGATAGGGCCACTGTTATTCACGGCATACGCATCGCTGCTAGGAGATATAGCACGATTGCACAATCTCGCGTATCATTTATATGCTGATGATACACAGCTGTACCTGTTCCTCCGACCTCGTGACAACACATCCGTGGATAGCGCTGCCATTTCCATCCAGACCTGTGTGAATGCTATAAAAGCATGGATGACATCACAATTGAATAGCGACAAATCAGAAGTGTTGATCATTTGCTCGAAAGCTAACCGAAACCATTTTCATATCCCCACTCTCGCTCTGGGCGGATGTATTATCGATCCGACTAAGAGAGTTCGATATCTCGGAATTATATCCAGGTCTTCTCTTGGTGCGAATTCCCATGCTGCAGTTTTCGCCAACGGGGAACATTCAGCATTCGAAATATTTCTTGGATTCGTCGTTTTATCAGCGGGAAAACAGCTACCACGCTCGTTCAGTCTTGCGTTCTCTCTCACCTTGACTACTGTAATGCTCTGCTTATCGATATCCCCAACAACCTCTTGGGAAAGCTACAACGTGTACAGAACTGTGCGGTCGGGCTGATTGCTCGTATTCCAAAGCAGCACCACATAACTCCAGTTCTGAAGGATCTGCACTGGCTCCGTGTTGCTGACCGAATCACCTACAAAGTTCTCGTTATGGTATACAAAGCGATAAATATTCTGGCGCCGACCTATATCTCCGAATTACTCGAGGAGCATATACCAAGCAGACGTCTCAGATCCAGTTCACATCGCATGCTCTCTGTTACAGCCGTGCGCACAGTCAACTACGGCGATCGCTCTTTCTCCAAGGCTGATCCGATTCTATGGAACGATCTCCACAACCACATCAAGTCTAGCAACTTTCCAGAGGAGACTCAAAACTCACTTATTTAACATTGCATATAATGATGTGTGATTATCCATCTTTTTTATCTTTGCTCTCACGTCGCTTTTGAGCAGACGTCGGTCTGGATACTAGCGCTATATAAATTCATATTTTTATTATTAAACACAACAACTGTAGCGATGAACATAACCCCCAAGCCAAAGGTACGGCTATGGGAACGAGAACAGCCCCCTCCTACGCCAACCTATTCATGATAGATCTTGAAAACAAACTCCTTGAAACGAGTGCGGGTAAATTCTCCTCTTATGTCAGATATATAGACGATATATTTGTAATTTGGGAGAGGCAGGTAGAACTCGATGACTTCCTGCAACACGCCAATGGCAATATCATATGAAGTACATCAAGACAGACGGTTGATGATATATTACGACTAGAATGTTTCGGTCGCTCAACTTGCTCACTCCAGCAGCCGTTTGAAATCTCCTGTTAGAGTGAAGTGACGTGTGATGTCACGGTATAATCCTGAATTGAACGAACGTAGTGAAGTTTGGTATGGATAATACAAAGACTCCACAAGAACGGAGGGATTACAGGCCCTCACTTGACGATGTTTTGGTTTTATACCTTCCCTGTAACCTATGCTGTCGTGACAACTACATGCTTCAAAATATGAGGCTGGCAAGTGGTTCTTCGCCTGTTATCCCTACGTTCGTGTGAAGTCTTGGTATAATCCAAACCAAACGTCAGTACGTTTGTTTAATTTATGATTTCTAAGGATCATCGGGGAAAGTTCAGTTTATTCAGAGTAGCTGAAACATAGTCCTAGTTTGATACCCAAGTACCCAACCCCACATGGCTGGAGCATTATACCAACAGTCAGGAGCTTGATCGGTGATAACCTCAGGGTCAGTCATACCACACACATACAAGGGAGACATGAGACCAACTGCCGTTGTACGCGTGATGCTGATCATGTGTAATATAATGGACGAGGGAATTCCATAACACAACGGGACAACATCCCCAGGGCGATGAACCCGATGGTCAACAATAATTGAGGAGTGAGAGAAGCTCAATCTAACCTAGCTTGATCACCCCACGTATACATTACCCAACCCACATTGTGTCTCATATACTTGTATCAATAAGGATAAATGCTCCCTTTAGAGTTTAGGTTCTTCCGGCCTCACCGTTAGCTTTCATAGCACAGACAAAGCCTATCGGAGGCCGAAATATACTCCACTATCGGAAGTGAAATGATACTAAACTCAAATAGATACCTTCGCCATACATACTGTTTATAGATTTGCAGAACATCAGAAGAGACGACGGGCTCCTGTCGCCTTCCCCTACCCGCACAAATTAGGAGATATACCCACCTGTCAAGCATGCAGAGACTCTTTCCGCGAAATACATCGTAGAGTACTTGTTTTCATAATCCCTGCACGTGTGTATCGGTTTTTCGATTCAGTCAGCATGTGACGTCATAATTCTCACTATAGAAAGTTTCCATTTCGTAAAAATTGATGCCTATATATATAAGGGAGTACGTTGCCAGAGCGGACACGGCGATTCCTACTTAGAATTATACATGTGATAGCAATGCTACAGACAAACTAGACATGTGAAGGCGGGTAAACCGCCCACGTGTATATCACCGCATTCAAACTATGTCAAACTCATTTGATATCAAAGGGTATGGATGATCCAAGATAGTTGCCAGTAGAAGTAGTGTTATGCCAAAAAGTACCAAAGAGGATCCACCAAGGTTGTCACATAAATTATGCAAAATTTTACTTTCGATGACCTCATAACGACCTCCAATTTGGTCGGAAACAGAGGTGTCCTCATCCACCAAGTTTCGCTCAAATCTGACGAAATTGGAAAAATCGCATTGATTATGCAAATGTGACCACTGATGACCTCATAATACCCACCACTTTGGTCGGGAAGGAAGGTAGCCACATCCACCAAGTTTCGTTGAAATCCGACAAGATTCGATATATCTGAAGTCTCCACCCACCAAGTTTTGTTCAAATCCGACCAACTTAAAATTTCACGTAAATCATGCAAATTAGCGACCCCAGTATTGCAGCGACGCCCACTTCCGAACTCATTCGAAATTCCATGGGGGAGAACATGTGTGCCAAGTTTCGTGTCAATCAGACATTGCGTTGGAAAAATCTAGCGCTAACGCCTAACGTTTCCGGCGGCAGCGGCTACACACCCAAAACCATATTATCCTCGAACACTCATCGGTGTCGTGGAGATATAATTACACTGTTTACATACTACGTGTTATTAGCAGCCTATATCACAATTACAAAATGGGCCGGACGTATGATTCCTACACGTGTAGGCCGATGTCGTTTCAGCTGAGGGTAAGCAGCTCGGGGACATCCTACGAGTCAGAAGGTCCGCGAGCCAGAAGGTCCACGAGATCGGATCTTAGAAAGGGTTCGCGAGTCAGAAGGCCCGCGAGTTAGAAGGTCTGCGAGTCAGAAGGTCCGCGAGACCGGAACTAAGAAAGGGTCCGCGAGTCAGAAGGTCCGCGAGACCGAAACAAAGAAAGAGTACGCGAGTCAGAAGGTCCGCGAGTCAGAAGATCCGCGAGACAGATTCCATTCTCGCCCAATGAGAAATGTCAATACTGTGGTCAGTAAGTTGAAGTTCCTAAATTACCGCAGCTCTTAAATGCCTCATGTGTAAGAGAAGGCAGCTAACATTTGTAGACAGTCCCTGTTAGCAGGTTAGCACCTCATTGAGTGGTGGGAGTGTGATACTCCCCTCCAAACTGCCAAACAGGGCACTCAAATGTGTCATTTAACCTGTGCAAGAGTGGAGGCCTGACTGTCCGGCCAAATTGGTAGTACAACATGGCAATATGTGTGGGTGATAGCTTGTTTTTTATTCCCTGCTAAAAGTAAAAGGAATATTTGCAGTCATATATGGTTGTAGGTGTGCGCATGTTTGTATGCATCTGTGTGTGGGGGTGGGATGTGAGGAGTATGTATATCATGTGACACGGCTTGTTAGCATCATATCTCGAGGATGCAAGCATAGTTATTGACATTGGAGCCCAGACTGCCGTCGTTTCCCCCTATGAATGGACCGAGAGTGTAAACTACAGATACCTAATATTCTAATCTGATTGAAAAAGTGACATTTCTGGTGCATTTGGGTCCGTTTTGATATGTCATTTGTTCCAAAAGTTACAAGAGCAGAGTCATAAGAGAAGTTAGATTTTGCACACTAAACACCATCTCTCCGGACCGAGCATTTTATACCTGTCGACAAGATATGCGTATCACGAGAAATATCGGCTTTTGAGTTTACCTGTGTAATTGACCGACTATTCTTGGACGAGGTCCCATCCAAATGATTGAGATGATTCGTTGTATACATCCTGCCCAAAATTGCAGCAAAATATTCCCTGGAGAGCGTGTGTATTCCCAATGAACGGGGTATTATCTGTAAAGCAGCTCGTTGCTTAATAGTTATATCTCAATGAATTGCACAAGTCAGTGAGTCTCTTTGGTGAGGACGTGCGAACGACACTTTATGAAACACATTAATGCGCCGTTTACCATTAATGAAAACGTGAGAAGGTAGATTTTTCAGATTTATTTACCACACAATGTTACAATATACAAAATTGATTTACCATATATACTGGACCATTTAATTGAGATTCCCCGACACCATAACACATCCAAATATGACTGTAGAATTCATATTGAAATCGGCATTTACATTACACGTACTCCCGCAAGCCCGTACAAACCCCTGTGAAGTCACGTCCGGCAGCATCTCATGTAGATTACAGGAACCCAATCTATTTTGTTGGATATCGGGGTAATTTTTGGCATGCCAAAATAGTCCAACTTGAACGCAGTCGGGTCGAGATGACCGATCAAGGGTTGATATGGCCGATTTTCAATATGCAATTATCCGGGCTAGTTATTGACCTTAGAGCCCAGACTGCCGTCGTTCCTCCCTATGGATGGACCGAGGGTGTAACAGACACCTAATACTCAGAATACAAAATAACGTGATAGTCTGATTGAGAAATTGACATTTCTGGTGCATTCAGGTCCGTTCTGATATGTCATTTGCTCCAAGAGTTACAAGAGCAGAGTCATAAGAGGAGTTAGATTTTGCACACTGAACACCATCTCTTCGGACCAAGCATTTTATTCCTGTACTCTTAGATTTTTCAGCCCTACATTTATGTACCACAAAATTGTTACAATATACAAAATTTATAATGCACCACATATACCGAACCATTTAATTAGGATTCCCTGACACCATAACAAATCCAAATATGACTGTAGAATACATATTGAAATCGGCATTTACATGCGATAAGTAATTAATTAACTGAAGCCAAATCACATACTGATAATTATGACTAATTAGATGAAACCCCTAGGCTTCGCGCTCTGACGCATGTAGGTGGGTCCGTCTATGCAGGATAAATTTTAGGAAGATTCTCTGACGCTTTGTTAACGTTTTTGTGTTCAGTATCATCTATGGAGTGATTTTGTCCATCAAACCATCATCAAATCCATCGATTTCACTGAAAGATTACGTCTTGTTTCAGTCAGGCTCCGTTAACTACTGTCACGTGGAAATCCTCGGGATTCTTCGCTCGTACTCCCGCAAGCCCGTACGAACCCCTGTGAAGTCACGTCAGGCCACAGGAAGCGAAATCAACTAAACGAACCCCGTCGGCCAATCACAGCCCGTGTCGGCATCCACAGAGGAAACCGCGATACGCGCCGCGTCCAGTAATCCGCGGGCAGCTGTGTGGTCGCTCCAAAGTCCAAGATATTCACAAAAATAAAGTCACGATCATAACAGTGACTAATACAAACAAGGCAAGGAATCCCACCACATCGTTGTGGTCTTGTTATTAGGAGAATGGAAATTTGTGAAAATTTGATATTCCGGCCAATTCCAGCTTGTGAACACGATAACTTGAGTATACATTTATTCACCACACAATTCTTACGATGGGCTTTACAAATTTTACCAAATTGACGAAAAATTACAAAAACATACAACATTTATTTACATGTCCTAACCACGACCAATGAGCAGCTTCGTGACATAGTTCCTATAACACGCAACGGCGACTTGTGTCAATCTGTTGGAACGTTCCAAATCTAGATGAGATCGCGCGGTTGCGAAAAGCACAGTAGTATATTATTGTTTATAGGCCGAGTGAAGTGCTGAACATGACTTTGAAGATTATGCTTCCTTTCGATTAGTGTATGGAGGAAATCCGACCACCAAAAATGAGGAAAACCTATAATTACGTAATGTCTTTGTGACGTCACGGGGGGAAGAAAATACCTGCTCAATGCAAAGTCAATACAAAATTTACCTTTTTTCAAAACTCGAGAATGGTGAGTCTGATTTGAAGGAAAATTCACCGTTAGCGATTTTTGTGCATGGGAGACCGGACAAATTGCTTTGCTCATTTGGGCATCAGTTAGCCGACTTTTGACGTCACAAAACCGCGAGAAACCTCGCTGACCTCGCTTCGCGGAAGTAGAATTACAGTCTTCGTATCATAAGTTGGTTTTCTATTCTGAGAATCCATGAAAAATCTGCAAGGATCTGCATGAAAAATGGGGCTTGCAAAAAATCATGATTGCACGCACATTTTGCACACTTTACGTTACCGTCTTGAGTCAGCTATTCTAAAGTATTACGAGGACGGCGTGAAACGGAATCGTGCTCAGTAGAGTTGAGTCAGGGAAAAAACAACACCTACCGACGCAATTGGACTATTCAGACATCACATTTGTGATTACGAGGACTTTGCTAATGGAAATAATTCGACTCTTGGATCGTACAAAAAACAAGAATGCGTGCGTGGCGCGGGAAAAAATTAACATGTGTCTCTAGCTCAATATGGTGTCAGGCTCAGCTAAACATGCCTGGGTCTTCTACGCCTGCAAAATAAACCTTTTTTGACGCGAAAACAGAGAGAAGAGTGCAATTTCACTACATTGGGCAAATCTTCACTCTCAACAAGAGTGAATATCACTATATTAGGAGTGAAATTCCACTCCACTTTCGGAGTGAGCTGAGTGATCACTTTTCATTTTATTCTTCTGTTTTCAGAGAGCATTACCCTCACAGGTCGAACAGTTTGTGGAGGGGGGATTTGCTACTATGTACCATCCCCGAAAAGTGGGGAGGGGGGGGGGGGGGGGGAAAAGTCCACGGCAAAAAATGGGTTGATAAAAATATTTGTA
>JAODTT010013790.1:0-10679 GCA_025400115.1 Pentamera pediparva
CTAATTCAAGGAAGAAAATATATGACAAGAGAAAGTGAGGGCCTCATGCCCTATGACCGATTGACCGACGAGATGAACAGATCTTACGAGGTATAGAACATTTTGGTAAAGTATGGCGTATATATTAAAAGCATCATTCCATTGCTAAAATTGCCTCAAATTGCGAGAGCTCCCTGGGGCTTTTGCCACCTGTGCCACCACCGGAAATGTTCGCACTTTGTGCTCGATGTGCACATTTGGTTCACTAATTGCCGCCCCCCTCCCCCTGGATCTGCCCTTGCTGAATGTTCATGAAAGTTGGTCAGTATTATTATTGCCCAAATAGTACATATAGACCAGGGTTGAAGCCAGAGAAGAATCAGTGCCAGGTAATTATTTCACGTCTTCGCGGCTCTCCTGAACCAAATGTTGTAGTTTGGAGCCCTGACATACCACTTTCTCCCACTGCACATACAACCGTGAGGACTTCAAACAGTTTGCGCGATTCTGGCACTCCCTACCCCCCCCCCCCCCCAATGCTAGAATTTGTTTCAGAGCTCCTAGTGCCGGGCGACCAGGGCTAGTGCCAGGTGCCCCCACCCGGGGCCTCTCAGCGTAGCTACATCTCTGATATGGAGCATACAGGAATTTCATTCAAAGGTCATCTCAAGATCTACTTTTGTTCGAATGGTCAAGTGGCATCTTCTACTACAGAATACATCAAATTTTCCTGTGGAGTGTTCAGGAATTTGAAGTCATTGTTGGGGGTTCATCCGAGTCATTTTGATCGAACTGTCAAGTGGCATTTACTTCTACAGAATAGATCGAATGATCATAAGAGTTGGTCTGTCTCAATTATCATGGAATTGTTCATTTGGGGTGTTGAGGAATTAGAGAGGCATTTGGCCATTTTTGTTCCAATAATTGAGCAGCTCCTAAACAGTTGATCGGATAAACATACTGTACGGTAGAAGTTGGTCATTGTTTTCACCGACCATTGTTCATAATTGGATCTAAAGTCAACTCGGGGTCAATTCAATGATTTGGCAAAGTATTTCATGCAAAATTCTGCAAGGTCTCCACACTGATCTGCTACAAATATCAGGTAAGCTACTGTGCCATTGGCACTCCTGTTAATATAAACTTGCATGCATCTCATTATTGTCCCCCTTCATGCCTTCAGCTGAATACCACGGGTGCATCCTTGCTGGAAGCTCGGGTCGTGGCAAACACCTTCACTTCCGGGCAGGGATCTACTACGGGACAATCAGGTGGTAAGAGAAATATAGTGCAAACTAATGAAGAGCTGATACGTCTGGTTGCGAACAGCAAAAAAGGGACAGCAACATTTGCATGACGTAACAACACAATTCGTCCCATCGATTATGGCATATCATCACTATGATATGTCGATGCGATAATAGTTTTGATATACATGTGATGGTTTCGCATCATGCAAACGGCATCGTCGGTTATTCACCCGGTGGTGCAAGACGATATTGCCCCTTAGAAGTACTTTACGAATTCCTGCATCACTCCTGTTCATTAATACCTCGTGCCTACTTCACCACCCTGAACCCCCTGCGGGTCTAGGGCGATATATGATTGATGTATACCCATAGCAATTCCTGCCTGTCGCAAGGGCCAAATAATGAAAAGGCTAACTTGTTATGGGTCCCTGCCCTGGTCATTATTAGTTCATGCTTACTTCATCTTTCTAAACCCTCTGCATTTCTGCATTACCCCCAGTCATCAATAGCTCACGCCTACTCCACCACGATGGACCCTCTGTGCTGTGGTAGAATAATGCATACTCAGTGTGTTCCCTGCCTGTCGTAATAGGTGACTCGAAGGGGAACTTGATGATAATATATGACATGACTGGTGTTGTTGGGTCATTGAACAATATCATCTATCTGGGGTAGTGCTATATGGTGGGGATGGATCAGTTGCTGCGAGTGAGCGGCCCAGAGAGGTTCGATTCCCATCTTGCACTGGCTGTCGGTAGCTGCAGTGTACTTGTTTATGGTTCATTTTGTCTCATTCGCTGTGCGACCGCTGATGTTGTTCTTGCATGATGTCATCTAGCTATAGGTTTGCAGGCATGGCGGACAAGTTTGATAACCCCGCTCAGCAAATTTCGGAAAGTGTCATTTGACTGAGGGATTAACTATTTACTGTTGGATGGGCATGTAGGATGGGAGTCCCACTAGCGGGATGATATATATTGCATGCCTGTCCCATTATTCTCTAATTACCAGTGCTCACCCACAGGCATACAGTACTTCGCTCAAATGGTCGATTTTCCATGTTTTTTGGTGATAAAGGTGCTCGGGCTTGCAATATGGGACATTAGAAAAATTTCCTGTGGTATTATGAACTCTGAACTAACATCTAGAGCTACAACATGGAACTATGAGGAGGTATAATTCTGTTCACCCCTCTATATGGTGCACTCACAGAAAAAGGACACATGGAAATGTGGCACTGGTACAGAGTGATACGATGCTCAAACAAATACTGATCTCTTCAATTGGAGACACGTACTAGATTACTGCAGTAGAATATAAATATTATTCATCAGATTTAAATGGGGGAAATCTCAAATGACATCTTCGCATTGATCTTATATCCTTCAGTTGCTAGCCTCATAAAACTGAAAACGTTAACATTTAACCCTATTTGAGGGTGTTAAGAACTCAAGATATTATCTACAAATGGACACTTTTAACAATGAAAACTATGGAGGTTGCCTGAAAATGGCATGAAATGGCTTCGAACGTGGAAAAAAATCTTCACCCAGATACAGTTGTGATGTAACTCATGTTGAAGAGCATATCAGCCTCTTCCATTTGATACAAAATGTGTAATTATAACACGTTTAGTTATCAGAATAGAGCATAACCATATCGATTTGCACTTAGGTTGTCTCTCGTTCGTTATGATGTCATGCAAACGTTGCCGTTGCTTTTTTGCCAGTTGCTGCCAATCGGTATTGCCTCGTCAAGCAGCTCTTAGTTGGGCATAAACACTTTATATTAATATGGAATCGTCCTGGTTATCTCTAAAACGGAGTAATGAGTCTAGAGTTACCCCTCACCATTTGTGAGTCTTTTGAAGGCCTTCCTTCACCGTCCTGTTGATGTTTTCATTCTTCTCCAGGAAAGAAGAAAGCGGAATCGAAGCCACCACCTCCGTCATCATCGAAGGAGACGTACAGAGTGGAGGAGTATTACGGCCACAATGTGTTCTCCTTCTACGATTACGAGGAAGTCATGGCAAAGGACAGAATACCTCAGCCAAAGGCTAAATGACACGAACAGTAGAGAGATTGCTCAAGGCACTGCCATGGCCAGCCCGAACTGATTGTTTGTGTGAGGTGTTCTTCGAAGAAGCAGTATCGTCTGGTAACAACTAGTCAAAAAAACAATGGCGCTGTTGGCATGACGTCACAAAAAACCTCCTAGTGCAATTCGATATCAATTACGAACCGCATCGTCGGTTATATGCTGGGTGTTGCGAGACGATATTGCCTCTTCGAAAATATGTTCATATATATGTTACATTAACAATATCAAATGTTTGTGCATGTAGAAATGGGATGGTGGATACAACACATGTTGACTTTGGAAAAGAAATTGAAGAAGTGTTTACGAAATATAATGTTGATCAACTATTACATGCATCCATCGCCTGTATTAATTCAACAGTTTAGGATCAAGAAAGTAGTTTCCAGAAGATCCGTTCCTGACTGAATAGTTGAGTGGTTGGAGCATCAGACCAGCAGCCAGGAGGGAGTATATGGAAGTTAAGTCCATACGCTCTGGACAGAGCCTAGCTGCGGGTGCTGATGCGCCCTGGACAGCAGTTTCCTTCCCCAGTGCAAACAACCAAGTAGGCCTACTCATCCCAGCTGAGTGGCCTGGGACGCATCAGCTGCCAGAATTATTCGGCGCGATGATCAGTAACCAGAGCGCGCGCCGAACTAACTCTCCTGATTACTCCGGCGAGATGGCGAGCCATTTTAACTGCCTAGAGAGTTTCCTGCCTAGAGAAGAACTTCAATCCCGTAGTCATCATGTTAGGAGTAGAGTTCGGGTTAGCTGTGTTAAAAATCACGTGCCGATAATTATTGATGAAACTGAGGAAACGCCCAACGATAGTTGTCGAACCGACTAGGAATCTGCTGACAATGATTATGTCGGCCATACCAAACACAACAACAACTGATAGTAGACTCTGTCATTGTATGTGTAATGTTCCACATAGGCAATGGAATAGGGAAGACATACCATTACCCCATAACTAGTGAAAAGGAGAGGTGCCGTTAGTTGAACCGAAAGATCATAAGGCTCACCTAAACCTGACCATGTATTTGAAGAGTGTGTGATACTGTTCTCGCATTGTGGGCTTCAGGTGACATAGACACATAGTCAATGAAGTTGTTTATATGAGGGAGCTTTAGAAATCACGATGAGCTTTAGATATCATGACTATATATATTTCACATCGAGAACGGCGTTGTACCAACTTCCGGGCTGTCCTGCAAAACTGGCGCGTTAGTTTCAACATATGCCGATTGCGGGATCCAAGCCAAGTGTTGACACCATGGTTTGCACGGTCAAATTCTAAGCAGACTCACGCAGATTGCCGATTCAGCGATTCGATGGTCTTCATTTCCCACATGGGTCATTATTTGTTCAGCCCAGCCATATGGCTGAGTGAGCGAACATGCATGTCTATCTACCTGGCCCCAATCGATTTAAATTGCTACTCCTACTACACCCTCTGATGGATCATGATGAAACTTGGTCACAATGATGACCGAGTGAAGCGTCATCTAGGGTGTTAAAAATTAAAGCTCCAGAATCATCTCGTGGCCAATTTGTGAAAAATATGCAAAAAGGCTTCCCCTCCTGGAGTGTAAACCTTATGATCATGAAAGTTGATCATTATTATCAGGTACCAGGGAATTGAGGATGAAGGGAATCTAGGGATCATTTTGGCCCAAATGGGCATTTTGAGGACCATATGAGAGGGAAGAAAAATTCTCCCACAGATTGAATTCGATGATCATGAAAGTTAGCCAGTATTATCATTGACCAAACGTATATATGAGGTGTTCAGGAATTTAGGATCGAATGTCATCTAGGGGTCAATTTCGGACATTCTGTTTGAGCGGATTCTACTCCTACAGGATATAACAAGTGATCATGATAGTTGGTCAGTATTATCATTGACTAATGGTACATATGTCTGTCTGTCAGTGTCTTCTGCTCGCAGTGGGTTGGCTGTCATGGACGTCCATCTACCTCTGTTTTGGGCCAGCCGAACACAGTCCCCGTACTCCCTCCGGCACCAGCTCGTGATGTCCCCCGCCCAGTTGTTGCGGGGCCTACCCCTACATTACCCCTCCCCCACCATCCGATCGTCTAGAAGCAACCTCTGGAAGTCACCCCTTCTCATGAGGTGCCCGAAGAATTGCCTTCACTTCTCCATCACCGATTGTCGTCAGTTGACGGGGAGCCCAAACTTTGTAGTAAACAGGTTGCCCATGCCTTCAAAATCCCTCCTGACAATTTCAACCCTCCACTTTATTCCATTGTCACATTTCCCATCTGCCGATATCAGGTGACCGAGGTACACAAAGTTGTTGACCTGTTCTAGGTGTGCGCCACTCAAGGTGACTATCGGTCTCACTGGCTGTCATGTGGAGATGACCATCAATTTATTCTCGAGTGGGGTCATCGATGAACCTCATGCCTCACTCCCCTCTTGATGTCGAATGTGAAATTAGCAATGCCTTTTTCGGTTCTAACAGTACCAGTCCTCGTTCGCTGCCAATATAGCATAGAAATGAATTCCAGATCCCCTCCTGCGATACCAATTTCCCTCAGGGCCTCCATTATCTTAGTGTGCTCGACACAGTCGAACGCCTCGCTGTAAACAATGAAGAAAGCATTAATCATTTTGCGAACAGCTAGAGCACTCTCGCAGATAATCCTCAAATTGGAGATACCCTCCCTGGTTCCTACGCCAGGTCTAAGACCGCACTGCTGGGCACTTATTTCCCTGTTCACAGCATCTGAGATCCTCTGTAGGGGTGAGTAGATCATCTGGGATGTGGCCGCTGCTGTAAATGATGTCACAAAGTTGGGTGAGATGATTCCATGATCCAGAGCCTTCAAAGCTTCCACAGGTATGTCATCCAGTCCAGATGCTTCACCGTTCTTCATGGCAGTAATTACTTTCGTCACTCCATCTTCCATGATATCCAACCCGATCTCAATCGGCTACTGGACAAGAACCCATGTCATCATCACACAGATGTTGAATGTATTCAACTCAACCTCTCTCTATATCCTTCTTATCAAACAGGATATTCCCATCCTCATCTTTGTGGCAACCACTGCCCCCTCTTTTTGATTCTTTGACTTCAGTCGAGGAATCTATGCAGTCATGGCAGTGTGTGTGTATGTGTGTATGTGTGTGTCTGTGTATATGCGTGTGTATGTGACGCCTGGCTTGTGAACACGATAACACGACCCCACCTGGATGGATGAAGCTCTTACTCGGTATGAAAGTTCCCCATGGTGAGTACATGATCCCTATCGTTTGGGGGTCAGGTCAGAGGTCATCTCAGGTCACCAGAGTTCAAAGTATGAGATCCTTGTGAACACGATAAGTCCAGAACGCTTGGTCTGATCAAGCTGAAATTTAGTGGGTCAATTTCGGGGAAAAAATGAAAAATGTGAAATGTTGATATTTTGGCAAATGTTGGCTTGTGAACACAGTTACTTTGTTTTGGGGTCAGGTCAAAACTCATCTGAGGTCATCAGAGGTCAACATCTGAGGAAGCTTGTAAACACGAGGAATCCAGAATGCTTGATCCGATCAAGCTGAAATTTGGTGTGTATCTTTCCTATGGTAAGAACAAAAACCGTATTGTTTGTGGGGTGTGTGGGGACAAATTTTGGCTTGTAAACACGGTAACTCGACCCCAATTGGATGGTTGAGTCTCATACCAAGTATGAGTGTTCCCCATGATAAGGACATAAACCCTATCTTTTGCGGTCAGGTCAAAAGTCATCTGAGGTCAACAGAGGTCAAAATCAGGAATTCCTTGTAAACACGATTAGTCTCCAATACTTGGTCTAATCACCGTGGAATGTGTTGTGTAACAGTGGAAGAGAAATAAATTATCCACAAACTCCACAAACATACAGTCTTTCCTTTCATTCAAGTGGTCACAACAGGCACAACGGGTGTTGGTTGATATTAAGAGGTGATTAATGATTACCCATGCAATAATCGAACGGTCCTACATGGAGGGGAGGAGCTTATTGTTATAGTAATATAGAAAAATTACCCACGCAATAATCGAACGGTCCTACATGAAAGGGTGTTGCCATATTGTTATTTTTCAAGAATTGTATGTTGCCCACTATGAATACATATATGATAATCCCACCTGATTATTGTGTGTCTGGTCATAGTTGTCGAGGAATCATGAACCCTTGTGGCTTTCTGGTTCTTTTCCTTAATCCTCCAGTTGTTCCACCTAATCACACTGCTTCCCGAGCCACCCCCTTGCCTTCATACATGCATATGTTACCTTCGGTGTATGGACTTATATTTCTCTTTATCGTCCGTGATTGGATACAACCTCTCTTCCATCATGGTGAGGATGTCATCGTTCAACCATCCTGGCTCCTTCTGCTTCTCTTCCTTCGGTAGTATCTGCTTCAAAGTTGATTTGATCCCATTCACTGAGCCTTTCCAGTTGGTGTTCACTTCTTGCCGTTGCTGTTCCTCGTCTTCCTGCTGCTGTATACAATCCTCAATCTGTAGTTGACCAAACATGTTACTGATTTCAACATTGTATCTTTCCTCCCTTTCTGACATCATATTCAAGTTGAGCGTTGCTTTAGGGGTGCTTCACTTTCTCGTTACTTCAACTTCACAACCATCCTCATGGGCAGCAACATGTGGTCAAAGTAGATGTCTGCACCTGGGTAGGTTTTCACGTTTCCACAGTGTGGCGAAATCTTTGTTTCACTAGGATGAAATCAATTCGATCACGATTGGTGTTGGTAAAATTCGTCCAGGTATTGAGTCGACGACCGGTGTTGCTCGAACCATGTGTTTGAAATGAAGAAGCTGTTTTTCTGGGAAAACTCGATCAGCCTGTCTCCACGCTCATTTTTCTTCCCCAGCCCATGCTTCCCGACTACCTCTGTTTCCTCTTCGTTGCCAACTTGTGCGTTGAAGTCTCCCATAATGCAAACAACGTCGTCTGACTTGGATGACTTCAATGCCTTCTCTATGTCGTTGTGGAAGTCATCGACTACTTCATCTGAGTGTTCCGATGTTGGGGCGTGGACTTGAATGATGAACAGATCGAGAGGCCTCGCCCCCAGTTTCATTGCGAGCCCCTGTCAGAAAGAGGCCAGTACCCATTCAAATGACTTCTCGATGATGTTCTTCACCTCTCATTAGGTTGGGGATTCCCCAGTCCTCCTCAGGATCACCGCCCTTGAGACCGGGAGCGTAGTCGAGCGAAAAACAGTGATCCCATGACTCTGTACGTCACACCTGGCCTCAGAAATCTACTGAACTCATAAGACACAATGCCACTAATGCCACTGTTTGGGTAGGGTGAATACTCGGTTACCTCCACGTCCTCACTCAACACAGGACTCTGACTCACATGTCGCACATGCGTTGTAGGAAAATGTTGCTCGGACACGAACATCACATTCGCTCTGCACGTTAGAAGGAATTCTATATTCGGTTGATAATGAGTGAAGCTCCCGAATCAATGTACTCTGCTTTGATATTCTAAGCAAAGCTATACATCCGTTACTTCATAGCTGCCTCTCCAGTTTCTCGGTACGTACACATTTGACGTTTCATCGAGGGACGGATTAAAACAATCAGTATTCTTCTATTGATTAAACGCCATAAATATTCATGTAGAGATAGATACCTGCGTTTAATGTAGCGCAGTTTTCCAGCTCGACTTTATCCGAAAGGAATTCATCCGACTACTCGGAGGTCGCAGGTGAAATCAATCCCAGAGTATTGTTTGAGATCGGGATATTTCAACTGGATCATCTTAGTGAGAGCCTGTTGGATATAAGGCTTCCAGGATAAATCAATATTATGATCGAGTTTTTTATACAACGGTTCACTCACAAAAGTACATGATGAAGTTAGACACTCTGTATTACTGTAATTACTGAACATATCTCGGAGAAAGTTACCCGCATTTACTCACCAAGGATCTGTGTGGTAAGGTTCACTTAAGTGAATAAATGATAGAACTTCCAATAGCTATTGGGTTCTGAACTTCTCGTTGGTATATGCTGTAAGTGCTGTATAGCATGTTTATCGACGCAGTAGTAGAGAGGAGGAGTTGTCGCGACACGAATGCGCGGTACTACCACTTTGCGTCAACAAGCTCTTGTCTCACTCTGTAACTTTTCACGTTTCTGTTGTTTGGTATTCCCTCTAACTATGGGACGTATTGTTCTTAGTCTCTATCCTCTAATCATGAGACAAATGGAAGTTTTACAACGTCAGTTGGCGTGTTCATACAACAGTATGTTAGGAGGGAAGGGCAAGTTAGAGAGACGTCGCAACCTGAATGATATTCCTTATTATCGGTACATGTGGGAAATATCGTCTTATGCTGTTGGTAGCTCTCGATAACATTCGTTCTGAAAAAAAGCTCAACTGAGCTTCTAGCTTCTTGCTATACTCCAGTGAGGCGTGGACGCTCAGTGTTGGGATGAGGCGGAGACTGGATTTCTCGTTGAATACCTCACTTTGTCATATCCTCGGATACGCACCTGAACATACACCAGTATACACGGAGAACATGCGACTGAAATGCGCACAACACGAATGATGGACAAATCTCGTATAACATTCGTGTGGACATTTCGCGACACATACGACATGTTTGTGCTCATTTGTGCGATTGACGACCGCCGTGCGACATTCATTGGATATCCGCACATGTGTCGCGCGATTATCTTGCGAAAGCCGATCTGATTGACACCTGGTCAGTAGTCACAGTTCGTCAAAAGCTAGGTCGCAAAATGATCAGGCGAACTTCGCAGTTTTCGCGTAACGTACGCAATACATTCTACAAAGCTTCGGAATCTGTTTAAAGGAAGATTGTGCAAACATTACTAACGTCTCGAGAACGTCGCGCACCTGTGACGGAGCTTTTGGATTTGTTTCCAGAACAAAACGCGAATAAATCACGGCCCAAAATGCGGGAAACGTTCGCGAGAATATTGAAACTTTTCTGAAACGGTCTCGACATTCGCATTCTCCGCAGGACGAAGCGTGTTTCCCACATGTGAAGCGCTAACGTATCAACATCTTAATCATCATTCAATATATAGTGTGAATAAATTAAATACGGGTCGTTCAATTCACTCTGGAGAAAATCTAGTCAAATTGACCAGAATACATCTCATATGGGACACGAATAGAATCTAGTCAAATATTTGACTGGATTCTAATCAATTTCGAATAGAAATTTGCTAGATTTGAGCAGACAATAGTCATAAATGAACAGAATCTACTCAAATATTTGATCAGATTCTATTCGTGGCCCATATGTATTCTAGTAAATTTGACCAGAGTGTTAGATTTGCCGCACCATGGAGCCTCCCTCCCCCCCC
>JAODTT010013901.1:0-10679 GCA_025400115.1 Pentamera pediparva
ACTAGACCATGATGAGTGGACTTGCCTGTGGCTGGCAACACACAGGGATTCCACTCGGTGTTCCAAGCAGCCCCACCGACCTGCATGCACAACCAACGACAGCTGGTGGTGTCCAGAAACAGAACATGGATAACTGAGTAGGTCAGAACTAGGGACACACAGGAAACTCGCTTTCGCTTGTCTCCTGCACCCTTTACTTACCTAATTACCATCCTCATTCTGTCTCCTTCATCCGTCTTCCCCTTTAGTCGCTCCTCAAGACAGATAGGGAATACCGCGGGCCTATTATAAACGCTCCCAACCCGCAGGGGGTTCCGTAGAGTGAAGACAGCTGCCGAAGGACGATACAATACAAGTCAGTAGTGCTACTTGGACTAGACCATGATGAGTGGACTTGCCTGTGGTAGTCAACACACAGGGATTCCACTCGGTGTTCCAAGCAGCCCCATCAACCTACATGCACAACCAATGACAGCTGGTGGTGTCCAGAGACAGAACCTGGATAACTTTGTAGGCCAGAACTGGAGATACACAGGAAACTCGCTTTCGCTTGTTTCCTGCATCGTTGTACTCTCCTAACTCCCATCCTCTTTCTGTCTCCTTCAACTGTCCTTCCCTTTAGTCGCCTTCTACGACAGGCAGGGAATACCGCGGGCCTATTCCAAACGCCCCCAACCCAGCCTATTAGTAAACAATTCCTTGGCGGATAAAACATGTATGTTGACATTTTCCATCATGTGTAGGCCTATATGATTTGCTTTTTTTTCGCGGTGAGGTAGTAATAATCCAAGTCAATGGAGGTCAATGCCCTCAGAGGATCAGGTTGCCTTTTCTCTCCTTGTTTTTAGCTCACCTCAGACATGTGGCTGGATGAGCTATTGTGATCATGCATGTCTATCTATCTATCTATCAACGTACTATTCGTCTACAATTGATCCAAATTGCTACTCCCCTACACCCTTCGATGGATCATGATGAAACTTAGTCACAATGATGATCAAGTGAGGGGTCATCTAGGGTGTTGGAAATTCAAAGGTCAATGGTCATCTAGTGGTCCATTTGGGCCATTTCTTGAAAATATGCAAAATGCTCCTCCTCCTGGTGTTTGAATCAAATGATCATGGAAGTTTGTCATCATATCAGGGTACCAATGCTACATACGGGGTGTTCAGGGATTTAAGGTCACAGGTCATCTAGGGGTCATTTTGGTCAAAATAGTAATTTTGAAGGCTTTATGAGAAAGATGTTTCTTCTCCTTCAGAATAGATATATCAAATGATCAAGAGAGTTGGTCATTTTTATCATTGACTAATGGTATATATGGGGGGTCCAGGAATTTTCAGTCAAAGGTCATCTAGGATTCAATTTTGTTCAAACGCTCAAGCAGCTTGTACTCCACAGGATAGATTGATTGGATGATCATACAATTGGTCAGTATTAACATTTGACAAATTGTACATTGAGTGGCTGTTTTATCGATTTTGCAAATGGCAATTTTACACATATTTCAAATTGCTGCAAATACAGGTGAGCTACTGTGCCATTGGCACTTTCGTTGATAGGTTTCGAAGGCTGTCATGCCATGCATTTCCATACTGTTCAGAATGCTCCCAAGATATTTACATTTTTCCACTCCCCTCTCTTGATAATGTATTCTTCTGTTTTGTCCCCAATGACTTTAGGAATGATGTTGTTTACCATCTTTGCTATAGGTTGATGTTTGTTTTTCATGACGTGTTCTTCAATAGTGGTGAAACAAATGTCATCTGCGAACTTCTGCTCCATTATTACATAGCTTCCAAATTATTTTCTAGCAGGCTCTTCCAAATTTATTTTTCAGAGCAAGTATGCTATTTGTTTTTCACTCGCATCGAACCGTACCAAAGAAGACCTGCCAACCTAATGAAAACCAAAGCTCATCGCAGGGGCAGCACTGGGTGTAGTGAGGGGGAGGGGGAGGATATGGGCATGGGCCCTCGTCGGGGAGCAAATTAGATAAACATCTGGGAGCAGAGCATGAGAGTAGACGAGAGAATTAAACAAGACACAAATTGCGTTGAGATTCCTCACTTTAGTCCTATTGTTCAGTCTGTGTGGCAGACCAGCAGATGTCATCAATTTGGAAGAAACTGTTATGATTTGAATTTTCAGAATGAAACCATGTAAACATGGTTTGTTGGTTACTGGTCCATTCATCCGAAGATCAAATGCAATTTATCACTCCTGAAAATGTTAGGTTCTCATGTATATAATCAGTTTGGAAATGAATCGGTCAGTCCTAGGCTTATAGAATATATGTATTCACCCGCAGCAATCAATAGGTTTCCCCAAAACTGACTGGTTTGGGAATTAACTAGCGACCATGCTCACCTTTTCAAGTGCATTTAATTAGCAGTTGCTCCGGTAACAGCATTCTATTCTGGCTTCTTCTGCGCATACCCTGCTACCATACACAGCTAACAGCATAGGAATGAATTCTTGTTCGCCTGTTGAACATATCGAGACGTCTGAAAATTTCTCGACTTTTGCAATGGATTCGATCGAGTTCTGGACCCTTTATATACGGATTATATGTGGATTTACAACTTTCCGCAAAGTTTTTCTAAAAGATATCTGATGAGTATCGCTTTTCCTCGATTGGTAGGTGACCGGATGTGGGAATATACAGGTCGCTGGTTTACCTGTCAGAGGATGTTAAGTTTACTCTGAAGATTATGTCCACTGCACAGGAATGTCCTAAACCACTGTGGACCAGCTGTGATCATGACTAGCATTCATACAAATAGCAGTTTTGAACACACCACGTTCATGAATTTAGATGATAAAATTGCAACACATCATTTTTCAGGTAGGTTTGCAGTTCACTGGTGAATGATTGCATAAATGTGGGGAAGGTTAACAACAAAAGCAATACAGTGTCATTACTTCTTTCAATATTTCTGCCTCTTCAGGGGTTTCTGACGACATGGTGCGATTTTGTGCATTGTACTCTATCTATTCCTAAAGGGAGAACTATGATGTACAGGACAGAAGTGGGTACCGGTACTAGTGACATGGAAATGTTTGACTTACTCAGAAATGCCGCTGTAGCAAACCTGACTAAGTTGTGAAACAACTAATGGGCTCATGATAGGAGTAACTTTTGCCTTTTTCACTGGTTCCCGGACAGCTTTCAAATAGAAAGTTCTCATTCGGGAATCTTGTACCGGGACAACTGGCATCGGCTAATGTTTTATAAGAAGCGAAACCAACTTGTCTCTACTAACTGGAGACCACACCGAATGAGGTGCGAGAATACAAAAGCTTATCACCATCCTCATTTTACCAGAGGTTAAGATAGGATGTCCTCTTTTCCTCGCACTGTGCGCGAATGGAACACCCTCTCTGAAGATATCGTTAGCGCCCTGTCTACAAATGCTTTTATAAGAAAGAGCCATTCAGTTGGACTAATTTTTGGACGTAGCCAGCCTGCTTTTTCCAGTGCATGAGTCTTCAATTTCGAAGTTAGCACTATAACAGATGAAGATGTCCAGTGATGAATTCATCTAGCTAATTCCCAGCATGATTTACCTGGTGATATGATGGTAATGGCCTGTAGGAGGGCAAACTCCTGGCGCGTCAGCGTCATCTGGTTCAGCCCCTGGATGAACTTGAGCGTGGGCTCGGTCGCCGCGGAGAATCCCGACATGAGCATGGAGTCGTAGCTCCACTCGCTGCCCGTGATGTCGTCAACGACGGTGTTCCGCTCTGGGTTGTAGTTCTCGGCGCAGCGGAGCATCAGGATCTCAAGGATTGCATGCTTGATCAGGACCGCCTGATCCTCGTAAGAGAGCTTCCGGAACGCCGGGATCGCCTTTGTGAAAGATACAGTCTGTCGGATAACCACCCCCAGTAGAGTCATGTTGTATATGATCATCTCCTCCTTGGCCGGGGGTGACTTGGTCCCCCCGTCCTGTTCAGACTTGACCAGGGGGGCTGGGGGTACCACTGACCGAGGCGAGTCACTGTCAAGGCTCGAGCAGCTAGTCTCCATGGGGCTGTCCGAGGGCTCCTCCTTGATCCTGACCTCGTCGCGACTGAAAATGCCATTATGGTGCTCGTGCGAGTTGGGCAGGGTGGGGTACCCATGGCCGAGAGAGAGATCTACGGGGAATGAGGGTGACCTCTCGCCGGACATACCATTCATGACACACATAAACATATTTGGGAGCTGCTGCGCGAATACGCTGTCCGCACCCCCTTCCTTAAATAACTGGGCCTGCAGGGCTCGCACCTTCACCATCAACTCTTCAAACTTCCCTCTGGGCTGCGGATTGAAACAGAAGAACATTTTATTAGGTGTATGCTTCCACAAAACAGTTGATCAGTTCTAGGCTAAGAATTACATACAATTTTTGGGGTTGATTTATCAGTTCACCACAAATGTAGTCCCAGCTATTTGATTTTGTCATGCTCGCTGCATTGCAGTCATGACTGAGCATGTTGTGTAGTGTGCCATTGCATACTGCATCAGGATTCTTCATTATCACGGATAGTATATATCACGCCAATGTTTTAGTTTTGGTTCAGACAGGATTTAACTCAATTTGTAACCTTTTTGGTTTATAACTGGTGGCACCAATGACCCTTTGTTCAGCGGTGGGCAGGCTTGTAGCGAGTCCGTACTCGAGTACACCCTTTGCGAAATTTCACTGTACTCATTTGTACTCATGCCCGAAATGTACTCTTACACACGGATTCCAGTTCTGTTCCATTGCCACCAGTGCGAAAATGTGTACTCGTACTTGTGATCTGGTCAATGTAGGTACTCATGACCTGGAAAATGCTGGTGTACTCGTACTTGTGCGAATGTACTCCACTAGTACAAGTCTGGTGTTGGGGGACCACTTCTGCAGAACACCACAGGCAATGGCAGTTTCTATTAAAGGCCAACTGAAGTGAAAACCAACACTTTTCAGATTGCACCAGATCGTTTTGAAACTTACACAGATGAAAAGAGCGTATTTCATAACCCCCAAATCTCGAATTCCCAACTCATTCCGTTCCGAACCAAAATGGATGTCACTATTGAATTGCACAGTAACTACTGATTTTTCATTCCTTCCTGAGTGAAAAGTGCAAGTTAATTTTCATCACTGAAGTGAATAGATTCTTGCATCTATATGTTCCACAAATCCTGTGAATTTTCATTCAAATCAGGCTTACCATTCTCGTGTGAGAGTGTTCAAGGTAAATTTTGTGTCGACTTTGCATTGAGCAGGTATTTTTCTTCCCCCTGTGACATCACAAAGACATTACATAATGATAGGTTTGCCTCATTCCACCGGTTTAACTACTGAAAGTCAGTTTGGGGGTTGGATTCTCTTCATACACTAATCGAAAGGGAGCATAATCTTCGAAGTCAAGGTTCAGCACTTCACTTGGCCTTTAAGTCACTATAGAGAGGAAGATATATCCCTCCTTGCAGATGGTGTAACAGAACACCCCTGACCTCTGACCTCTGACCCAGATGACATTATTGTGAAAAATAGAAGTAAACTGTACAACAACAAGGAAGTCAGGTACCAAGGTACCCAAATGTCATATTGCAATCAGGCAATAGGGCAGGATGCACCATACTTGGTTTGGGTAAGGACTCATGGGGTATAGGCCAGGGTTATTAAAATTCAGCTTTCTCATAGGACAGGGTTGTCCAACCTCTTGCAGAGGTGGGCCACATGGAATTATTATGATGAAGGAGGGGGCCGCATGAACCCTTTGCTCATTCTCAATTTTGTGTCTGAAGCCAAAGGCAACAAACCATGATCGCTGCACGTAGGAAGCACACTGATTCATTTTCCTCGCTGATAAAACTGATGAATTAGGTTTGCTAAAAATGATGGTGTAACATGGTGCAGAATATTGCAGCGAAAATGTTTTCTAATCCTCCTGATTCCTTCTTGCCCTTGCAGGTTGTAACGCAGTGGCTCTTGTGTGTTGAAATGTGATATATTCACATATTTGTATGCCCAGAAACAGCTGAAATAGTGGCATTATAGAAGCACACCACCGCAAAGTGTTTCTACCGCTGTCATGAATAATTTTCAGGTCAGTGGTTTCTACAGATGAAACACAAGTTCAGAGATAAAACCCAAATTCGGCAGCACTGGATTTGACACTGTAGCCGGGTTGTTTGACATCAGTATCAGATAGCGTTATTTACGTAATTGTATGTATGTACTTTTTGCGAATTGTTGTAAAGAATAGCAGTTGGTAGCGGACAGAGATAGTGTCACACAGACCAACCTGTATGCATGTTTGAATGATTACCTATCATGTTGTTATCGAGGAATCTGCTCACTGAACATTTGCACTGTAGCGCATCTTTGGGGGCCACATGCAACCCTCAGCAGGCCGGACTGTGGCCCACGGGCTGTACATTAGACGACCCTGTTTGAGGGACCACCTTAAAATAGTCGATCATTCTGTTAACATTGTTACTGTAGTGAAATTAGAGGCGGGCAGTGGGTCCTTGGGTAACCTGTGCCAACACTAGCATGAAGAGCTGTTTATTACTACCATTCTCTTTTTGCCCAGGACTACAAGTGTCTGGGGTCTGCTAACCCCAAAACACCAATGAAGTTATGCAGCTGTCATCTGTAATTCCCACTATCGGACCCCCAGGATAGGACAGTCACTTTACCAATGTGCAATATACAACTTGGTGAAACAATGCACCCACCGCACCCAAAATACGACATACAACTGCTTGATAATGACGCTCCAAAAATTGAAGATGTGACATACAATTTCGAGTAACCACGGTCCCGATGAAGCACATCAATCAGAAAGTTAGTGTACGTATAGCATGCAATAGTTGGTTCTAATGACGAGGTGAAGCGGTGGTGAATGACACACCCAAAATTGGGTTTGTGACGGACATCAAGCGAAAAATTACTGTACCCTCCCCGTCACCAACAGTGAGTAAATGACTGAACAATGACGCACATCGCCCGGCGGTCTGATAGTGGGAATTACAGATGACAGCTGCCATACACCGGGCACATCTCTTTCCCAGGCCGAATCCTGGCCAAAGCGCCAAATTTGGTCATTGGTTCGATGGAGAAGAGTAAGCAGCAACCAGCATCAACAACCAGAAGCAGATATGTGGGTGTGGGGCAGGAAGTATCCAGTCATCACCCTGTATTAACACCACATTCCAACCCTCCCCCATGTAAGCTCCTCAGGTCATTTGAAATTGAAGTCATAAATAATTTGTCAACACACCCTTGCAAATGGTCAAGATGGCCGCCACCTGGGACAGGCCGAGTCCCACAGATGTTGAGGTAATATTTATGGTGGCAATAACTGAGCCAATCTCCAGTCCCTCCCATCTGATAATCTAGGATTAACTGCTTCACATTTATTGCCCCCAGAAGGCACATGCCTACTGACCACTGTATTACTCTACTGTACTGGCAATGACTGGAAGGCCAGTTCGAAGTTGCATCCATGATGAAGTAAGGTGTCAAAGGTCACTCGGGTACACTAGTAGGCGGCCTGACAGCATCAACAGTGCGGAGAATGACCTTTCAAACCTTCCCTGATACAAATAAGGGTCAATACCAGCAAAACACTTGACAAATAGGTGAAATAACCCATACTCATCAGCAACCTATAACATGGTCCTGGTCCGATCCGTTTGTGCCCCAATGTAATGCAGGGTCATTCATTTGAGTTTGAACAACGCGGGCCAATAGTTATCGATGATCCGTAGAAGATCATAACATAGCCACTGATCCTTAAGGACCCAGTCACCCCTCCCTCCGTGTTTCTTCTCTCTGTTTGTCTTTTGTTCTTGTCTTTAGGTCTGTAAAGCGCTTAGAGGCTTTTGCATTAGGCACTCTATCAAGTCCCCATTGTTATTATTATTATTATAGTAGGCTATATAATAATATGGTATTAATATCTCATACTTATAACGCACTCTATTAAGTCATTGACTTGTCTAGAGCGTTTTACAGATATTACTCTGATCATAGGAAGTGGTAGGCACTTCGACAATCCCGGAGAGTATAGTGGCAGCAGCTGATACATCGCCAATTGTATTTGACCTCCTCACAGGTCCCCATTTACCTCCTGGGTACAGAGGAGCATTGGAGATGAAGCGCCTTGCTCAAGGGCGAATTGGAAAAGCTGATCAGGCTTTTGCAGGATTCAAACTCGCAAGCTCTCAATCACCAGTCCGGAGCTCTACGGACTGAGCTAATCCGATCTCCAACTCTACTTCATAGTATAAGATGTGGGGACTGGAGAAAAATAGATCAAGCCATGAATTGAGTGATCTTCACCTTATGCTGAATGTTTGTGATGGTTGCATCTTTCTTGGCCTTCTCTAAGGCACCGATCAGCTCTGCTTGGGACTGGGTCAGTTTTGGAATTGCCTCCGCCGTGTGGTTGTTACTGGGGACCACGGTCGAGGTGCTGACTGGCATGATGGGGGGCGACGCCTGCTGGACATTGTTCTGGGGCTGTTTCTTCTTGTTCTTCCTCTCGAGGGGTTTCCGCGTCTCTAGCCTCTTCTCGTCCCAAACACCTGGAAACAAGAGTTGAATTGTTATTAGCATCAGAAGCAGCAAATTCATTGAAACATTGGGGAATAAGACCGCTTTTGGTTCAATGTTTGTGCCGTTACACACATCTCTCCCATGTTGGCCAAGTCATTATGACGGGCAAGAGTTGTGGCACAAGCACCCCACGTTAGACAAGCTGCCCTCTAAACTGTTATGCAGTAAAAAGACAGGGCTGCCTAAAGGGGCAACAAATGTCCCGCGGGCAGGAGAGTTTGAGGCCCGAGCTGTACTACATTGTTGGGGAGCATTGTCCGCACTCTTGTATCAGATCGGCTTGACATCCCTGTGGAAGGATTCCCAATTGGCTGAAATAGAGGTCCTTCCCCTGAACAGACTCCCAGCCAGCAGTCTCCAGTCTGAAGAAATACAGCTGTGCTACTGGTCACCTAGTTAACTACAATCATTGCAAGAAGTATCTGGGACAAAACCCCGCTCCCCTGATTCAATGTTATCTTCAACTGCGCGAGTTACCACAACATTGGATAGGGGGGAAGGGGGACTGCCATGGCGCATGAACTTCCACGCGTTGTCCCCAAAAGAGTTTGTCCCAGCTATTTTTGCAATGATTTTAGGTCTTCTGGGGCTGTTACCGATGTGGTAGAATAAATAGAATAGCAGTCTCTCCCAGATAGGCCCGGCTATAAATTGTCACCTTTTAATTCCTATAGGCATAAGTAACCTCACATCACCAGCGAAACGCCCTCGCGGCCGATACAAACTCTGGGGCTCCCACACCATCAAGAGCCGCCAATGACTGTTATATATTATAAGTTCTCGTTCCTGCCGAGAACAACAAGAGACTGGAACCACTTTCCTGAATCTGTCGTCAACACCATGTGACAGTGATAAATTCCATGGGGACGCATGTACAATCATTCTCCTGACCGCTTGGTTCCGTCGAGACGTTGGCCATTACGGTATCACCATCGGCAGATCAAGATCACAAGATGATTACTGCAGAGAGGAAAACGGTACATGTTCTAAATCAATCCTTCTGTCAAAATTATCACCGGAAAATCAAGTTATGCTAGATGCGACTATATATTGTTTCGATAACGAAGAAGATAACAAGTTAAGGAGTATGGTATAATATCAGAGGAGATGGTCCCGGGGATATTACATTTAACTGAGAAGAGGAAGGCGGTAGGTCCAGACAATATTATATCGGATTTCCTAAGAGAAATGGCACAGGAATTAGCGGAACTCCTACAACTAATATCACAGAGGTCACTGGAGACCTCAGGGACAAGAGCGGATACAGGGGGGCAATTGCCCCCCCCCCCTTCATGATTTTGGGGGTGGATTTGCGCCCACCCGTACCGGGACGATGCGCCCTTTAGCCCTTGCCGGCTTGCCCCTTCGGAAGTTGGTATATTATGTACAACCGAAATCACGAAATGTGAGCAGGATTTCATTTATCAAAGCCTGTGTCCGATATCCTAGGGCGCTATGTAGTGAGCCTATATATATTCATCCCGCGGTAGTCTGACCAGAGTTAGCGCTGGCTCTAAAATGTCGGGGTCCGATCATGAAAAGAGTGCAAAATTTCCCTTCTTCTTGGACCCTTCTTGTGCACATATTATCCAAATTTGGGGGGCCAAGCTGCCCAAAAATGTGTCTATGACCCAGAGACGCGCCAACCCTGGGCCTGACCACATATGCTATGTGTGTAGAGCTGTTTATTATGAGCCCGCGCCCATCGTAACTATCTGACCACGCGCCCCATAAGTCGATGGTGACGTGTCCGTTCATCTACGATAAGTATGTCTGTCAGGAATCCCCGATATGGTATATTTTTAGGAGGGGGCGGGGGTATGATGGATAAGTTGCGGTATGAAAAGGTCGCGGTTACGGGCTTCGATGGTAGAATGTATCTCAAAGGAAAAGGACCGATTGTGTAACTGATATAGTGAAATACATCAAAACATGCAATTCATGTCAACACACAAGCGACTGTATATTTTGGGTAAATTAGTGGTAGAAGTATTTCTAAATGCCACCATTTTGCATGTAGGCATTTTTGGGATTCTGGGGGGCGGTGGGGTGTGGGGGGGGGGGGGGGGGGGG
>JAODTT010014012.1:0-10679 GCA_025400115.1 Pentamera pediparva
ATAGTACAAAGGATCACAGTATACAAAGTGTGGGCCTGGCACAAGTGTTGCCATGGCCTGGCAGAAGTGTTGCCATGGCCCATGTGGCTATTTTGGTCAGCGCGTACATAAATGAAGAAGAATGAATAAATGAAAACTTGAAAATGAAAATTTGGAGAGGAACCAAAAGCGGGAGCAAACCCCCCTTGCGAATATATATGTGCGGGAGTCCACCCGCACGATACCCGATCCCCGCAATCCAGCACCTATCGCCAACCCTGCTGTCCTGTCCATACTGGTAGTGTAGAGCAGCGGGTGGGTGAGGTAGGAAGCAGCCTTCATTGGTAGGTAGAGGGTTTTAACCCTTCCAATGCCGCCTATTTTTCACATTGGGTGCTTCCCAGTGCCGGCTTTTTTCTGCCTTGGGTGCTTCCCAGTGCGGCCTATTTCCAGATGCGAGCCACTTATTTAGTATATCTTTTCTGTACAGATTTCACCGAAGAAGATACAGTCCATCAAAAATTCACAGCTCACATAAACTGTTCGGAATCGGATGTTCTCTCTGATGGCATTAAAAAGTGTCCACTTCTGTCTCCCCCCGTAGAGACACAGCTGCTTTATTACCCAATCCTTCAACACAGGATTGATGGGGTTGCCACTTTATGTGGATTTCCTTCGAAATTTCCAAATGTAACCCGCTGTAACGTTACATACCGTTGGAAAGATATCCTTGCGATCCTCGCAACTGTGGAGTAGCCATAATAGAGGGGGTGCTTCAACAACTCAACTCATGGATTTCTGCAAAAAGAGAGATGTTGACCATAGTCGACGATGGCACGTGGCAGAGGTATCAACAATGTCGACTATAGTCCATGATGGCACATTCTGGAGGTATACCGTACTGGCAATGTCGAATTAGGTCGACGATGGCATTGAAAGGGTTAACCGTTCTCTACACTGGCAGTTGAACGGCGGTCGACCAGAGTGGGATAGCGTCACCGTTTCATGCAGATCGCAGCTGCCTAGTTTAATTCTCCAAGGCGATATCTCATGTAGGTGCTGCTCGTGGGCCTGTCCAACAGAAGCCATACATGTGCCCATTGGCGGCGCCATCATTGTCCCAAGCGCCAGGTCACTGTCATGCCTAAGCTCATACTCGGTAAATTGGATCGCAGATGTGAGGAATACAGGCGCCTGTATAGTCAGGGGGAGAGTTAATGTTCATATGATGTCATGATATGTTAAAGGTCACCAAGAGAAAGGTGATTAACCTGCTATCGGGTAACTGCATGAATGCTAACTCTCCCACTCTCTCACTCAAGTACAATCGGATCGTACAAAAGAGTGAGAAAGAAAAAAAAAAGGCGTTAGCGCCATGGGATAGTGTCATGTTTGTTCACGCCAGTCCTCGAATTACATGGTGAAAGAGGCAAGGCAATTTTTGAATGGCATGTTTATAATTTGCCTCGGAATCTGAAAAAAAAGCATGGCACCAGGGGAATTCTCATGATGTTGAAAGGCTACTGTAATGATCCAGCAAAGCATTTTTTTTGCAAATTTTGGGAATTTATGTCAAATGTCACTCCTCATCATCGATTCTTTGGTTTTGCCTCTTGACCTCTCAGATGTGAGCCCCAGGAGGTCTCGATACCAGAGCCGGTGTTCATACAGGACGTACAGTGTGGCGTGGACGGCACCATGTTCCTCACTGATGTGGGTATGCTATTGGCCTGCGGTAACAACGAGGATAACAAGCTAGGCCTCAACAACAGACAGGGGTTCCTCATGGCAATGAAAAACATCTTTAGTAAGGTACGTGTTCAACAATAAGATCCTGCCAATGAGGCTGATTGCTTGACCCATGAGGAGGTAGTAGTCACAGGGTTGCACGTACAGTGGGGCGTTGATGGCACCATGTTCCTCATGGACGTGGGTATGCTCCTGGCCTGTGGTAACAACGGGTATAACAAGCTAGGCCTCAACAACATGCAGGGGTTCCTCATGGCAATGAAAAACATCTCTAGTAAGGTACGTGTTCATCGATAAAATCCGTCCCATTAGGCCGATTGCTTGACCCATGAGAAAGTATTAATCACAGAGTTGGATGTACAGTGCAGCGTGGACGGCACCATGTTCCTCACGGGGGTGGGTATGCTCCTAGCCTGTGGTAACAACGAGGATAACAAGCTTGGCCTCAACAATAGACAGGGGTTCCTCATGGCCATGAAAAACCTCTCCAGAAAGGTACGTGTTCGTTATTGAAAAAGTTCAGTAGTTCAGTGTTTGGGAAGGTACTAAACCCACGGTTGGACGTAGAGTGCGGCATGGACAGCACCATGATCCTCACTGATGTGGGTATGCTGCTGGCCTGCGGTAGCAATGAGGATAACAAGCTAGGCCTCAACAACAGGCAGGGGTTCCTCATGGCAATGAAAAACATCTTTAGTAAGGTATGTTCAACAATGAAAAAAATGTTGTCCAAATCCGGCCCATGAGGCTGATTGCTCTGGCCCATGGAGTGCGCAATGAGCCTAGGCTGACGGTTATATCAATAATCAATCTACAGTGATCACCAGTGAAGGGGTATGAAGGGAATTGCTAAACTGTAATGTATGGTGTTACATTGCAACAACTTTCAGATTGATATTCACGGTTCATTTGTCGCTAGCGTGTGTCACAACATGAAGTGATGTCGACGATGCTTGTGCTATTGTTTTAAAAGCTGCTATTGGTTGCCACAATTTGTGTGTGTGATGTGAATGAAGTGATAATATGGATATCAACAGTATTTGTGTTATTGTTTTGAATCGTACTTGATTCCTACAATTCCATAGCCTTGTGTAATGCTTTCAAACATCCTGTGTGTGCTAAGTGACGGATCTGTTTTGCAGGAGGCAGCAACAATTTCTGGGGGGAGGCAATTGTCACTAGGGGGTGGGCTGCCCCCTCAAACCCCCGTGGAGAACCCTGATGGCAAAACAGATTGAATAGCACGAAGCAGCATTTTAGCAGTATAGGAGCCATTCTTACTTACTTACTTACTTGGTGGTTATCCTCTTGAGTACTCCAACACAAGTGGGTACTTCCATAACAAGTGGGTTCTGACAGGTGAATATCAGAATATATTGCAGGGTATTCAGTTTTATCCCCAAACAATACCACATAATAATAATAATACATGATTCTTATGAGGCGCCAAACAAATTACGAACCATAATTCTTGTGGCGCTTAACAGCAACTAATACAACATATATGCGTCAGTGAAGAGGTATGCTTTCAAAGCTGATTTGGAACTATTTACAGACTTGCACATGTTCAGGAAGAGACATAGGACTGAAGCTTCTTTTGCACGTCATTACTCTATTATTCAGTACTACCTGCAAAGGTTACCATATAGGACCAACACTAATTTTCAAAAGATTTTAGTAAATGGAGTCACAAACTTATGAAACATGGTTTTACATGGCTGGAACCATGGACTGTCTATCGATCTCCTACGTCTGTTTGTTTCAGTTTTGCGTGATCGGTCGCCTGTCTAGTGAGGTCGGCTGGAAGTACGCCCCCATCATAGAGGCTCTAGAGGACAAGAGGAAGGCCAAGTCGCAGGTCTACTACCGGAAGAAGCAGAAGGAATGGGTGAGGAGTAGTCTTGTTCAATATAATAATATATAAGAATATAATATCTGGTGCTTATATAGCGCTCCATCACTGCTTCACAGCGGTCTCGAAGCGCTCTACAGATGTACCCTATTCATGGGAAACAGGCATGCTCTCCGACACTCCCGGAGAGTAGCCTAAGTAGCAGCCGCTATGTGTGCAGTGTGTACTCAGTTTCCCCACAGGTCTCCTGGGTTGGGTGGAACAATAGAGATGAAGTGCCTTGCCCAAGGGTACGTCGGAAAAGCTGACCAGGCTTTTTGCGGAATTCGAACTCCCAATCTTTTAATCTACAATTCGGTGCTCTACCGATTGAGCAAATTCGATCTGATAAATCCGATAAAAACCGATCCTATTAATTGTTAGGATCAGGGATTACGTTCAACCAATTGAAGAATCCTTGTAAAAATATGTGTATTGACCCCATCCTACAACCCTAACAAAGAAGCATAGCAAAGAACACGATCAGTTATATACAATACCACCAGCCAAGCAGGTGACAGCATGTTGGGAGATGAACATTGACTGGTATCTTGCTTATACGTGTTGGTGAGTTGTTAAATTTTACATTGACCAACTCACAGAGGACAACAAATTGCTTAGTTTTAATCTACGAACAATTGCCATTACACTTTTTTTCTCAAACGTTCTTCCGACCGCTGGAATTTCACTTTAATAACGAGCTGGGAAGACAAATAGTCGACACGACACGAATTATATACGAATTTAAAGGCTCTAACCTCCACCCGTCGCTCCCCCATCCCCCGTGCTGCACACATGCTTGCCGTTTTTCCTAATACATTCTCAACTTCAATACTTGTTAAGAAATCCATATATTCCTTCCAGCCAATTATGAAACTAAGAGCAACTTCGTATCAATTGCCCCACGACTCTTTTGAGAGCTGACAATGGAAACTAGCCTCCGACCCGTCGAACGGGACATGGACATTTTCCTAAAAACATTCAACCGGATGGGGACGCGTTCATTTATGCAATATTTTTTGAATAAAACTGTCTGGGAAATGGATACTTCTGCGTAAATATCGACGATTGAATGAATGACAAAGTTGTCCTATTCAAATTCGATTTAGTGGATGGAAAATTATTGAGTGGAAACGTGTAATGGGTTCACGCTAATCGCGCCACAGTAAGTAACATCCGTACCGGCAGTTTTTTGGTTTCTGGTTCTGATCTTAATCAACTACCGAACTGAGATTGTGGACAATAACTACCTTTCGGGTAATATGTTCCCGCCAACAGAATCGGAACACGCTTTAAACAATAATTTTCTAAGATTAAGAATGCTTGGGAAATGAATAGTTCGGTATTTTCGACGACGATTGAAGGAAAAACATTTTTTCCTTATTCACCTCCTAATCCATTGATAGACTTCGATGGGTGATAACGTGCAATGTGTTCATCCTATGATCACGCCACAGTGGTAACTAATATCAGAACCGGCAGTTTCTCCGTTTGGTTCAGTGATCCCAATTAAACTCCGGACAGATTTTTCAAAATTACTTTCTGGAAAATATTTTCCCGTCACTTTCATCGGATTAGGCTAGTTCTGTGTAGGATAAATGGAGATGTCGTTGTTGAATTCACCTTCCAACCCATTATTAAACATTAGTTATTGAGTTGAAATGTGCAATGGTACCGGTAACAATATAATAAAATGTTCGTTTGCCGGAGAACAAAAATTAGTTCCAACATATGCATTAACGGGTGCAGATCACTATTATCGCATGCAATTGAGACCAGAATGATTTACCAATGGAGAAAAAGATGAAGCATAGAGCTACAAAGAGGAAATAAATAAGTTTTCAAGCTGATTTGCGCCTCTCATTTGAGTAGATAATATATTCCAAATACGGGGTGCAGTACAGGTATGCGTGCCAATCTAATCAGATTGCAATGTACAGTGCGTCCCAGCCTAGCTGAATTTCAGAGATGTCAGTTATTTACCCCAAGTAACCGAAAAGGTCAAATTGAACTTTAGTTATAGAATTTCATTTGGGGGTAGGGGAAGTGTTTGAAAGTATTTTTTTCCAATGACATGTAAATCGATTAGTTTGCACAACAGCTTTAACTGCAATTTCCGCAATGCTCGGTTTCGTACGAAACTGCAAACAATCCCTACTACACTATACAACACTAACATCACTCTGAAGCTCCAAACCATGCATCTGTGTTACTTGCGCCTTTCAAGGTATCGCCAATTTGAATTTGAAATATAGTTGACCTCTGCATTTACTATACCATTAAATATGCTAATTTTAATGAGGCTAAGTGCAAGGATATATTTTCTTCAATCAGACATGCAAAAAAACCAACTTATTATTATAGACGCAAATTACGTTTGAAGCTGTGTGTGTCACTTTACACAAGGTGATGTGATGTATGATGGGTGGACTGATAAAAAATGTCAATATCTCACAGCAGTTCAGTTCTCAGAATAAAGTTGTGATAGTACTGGCAGTATTACTAATATTATATGTATATACCAGTGTTCAATAGTGAGTAGGGCTACATATACAGTTAATGTTTCCTCCATATTCAATTTTTTTCCAACCCGAATATTTTCCAACTATTTTGTATATAGGCCTACTATGACTCAATTGCACTATTTCGTAGAAAATGTAATGGATTAACGTCCCTGCCGATATCGATATCATCTGAGCACTAGTCGGGAAGAGAAGGCGAATTATCACCAGTTGTTATCCACGATAAAAGGGTCAGAGTCCCTTGGTGAGCCTGATTGGTTTCCTGAACCCGTAGCAATCAAATCAAGTGAATGGAATACAATACATGTAGACAATCAGACAGTACCTTGGTTGAGATCAGCATTAAAAAGAAGATCAGCTATTCTATTAAACAGTGAGAATACCTGTCGAGCATGAGTGATACACATCGAATGTTCGGTAACTATTTGTGAAATCGTGTGGCACAACATTATTTATAAGCAAGAGAAACTGCATTTATTGCTGATAATAACTGCGTATCGGCTCAGTTATTCTATGGAACAGTAAGAGCACCCTTTCATGTCTAGCATGACACAGACACGCATCGAATGTTCAGTAACTATTTGTGAGTTGTTCTCATGCAACTGCAACACATCTCAGTTGAGGCTCGCTTTGTCTACTTTACTCGGTATTGTTCCTGACCCAGCGAGGTTTGGGTCGACCTCTCCCGCGTCGGGAGAATACGTCCTTTGAGAAATATAAACATAAACTAGCAATCATTACAAGCGTTAGGAAATATAATCATTCTTGACTGTGTAAGTGAAGAAACACTCAAGATTTTTAGTGAATGTTTTATTTCACTCCCTGGAAAGAATGAACAGTTTACACTTTTGTGTGACGTATTTCCTATTCCTAACAAAGAACACAATCAATTCTATACTATACGAGCAACCAATCAGGTAACACTTTGTTGGAGATGAGAATTAAGTGGAGCTCTGCTGCCCAGAAGCGCAGGTAACACGCTCTGGAATTGGCTCTCCCATTTTTAAATAACAAAGTTCAGTGCATGTTGGTCGAGAAGACATCATCATCACTATCATTTCCATTTTACGTCTGCTGTTCTCATCAGTATGATACTAGACGGGTGAAAGCGCCACGCTGTTGATGTTGAGTGTTCTCAGATCTTCATTCACACAGTTCTTCCCATTTTTTCTGGGCCTGCCGGATGGTCTGCGGCCAGGTATAATTACAAAATTCTGCACCTGTGAACCACAACCTCTAGCGACCTCGAAGCTACTAACACTGTTTCTCCAGGTAACACCAGTCATGCATCTCAACATCCTTCAGTCATATTTGGCCAAGATATGATCTGGGCTCGTTGTAAGCGTCCATGATTATGCACCATGCATCAGCACAGATCCACCTTACATCTGTTGTGCAGTGAAATGTCCTTGTTGATGTAGAGTGGCCACTTTGTTATTTGTTTGTTCGGGTTTTAATTATTTTGTAGATATTACGTACGTTGCATTACATTCCATTCCATTGTCTATTATGTATGTGTATTATTTGTTTGTTCACTGTCGCCACCAGATGTAGCGTGTCTCTCTCACGAGTGACGCGATCCTTACGGCTTGAGAAAACCGAGTCCGATAAACTAACCAATATACACATTTTTAAGTATTGCTTGTGCGTCCATCTATTTCAACAGCTAGAGACCCGTCGCGTGGCCGCCCTAGACAGAGCATGCCAGGCACGTACACGACGGTAATCAAACAAATAATAGACAAATATAATATACAATGGAACGGAATGCAACGTACGTATCAACATAACAGTTGAAACCCTGGAACACGGAGTGGCAACCCGAACCAATAAATAACAAAGTGGCCACTCTACATCGAACAGGAACATTCCACTGGTCGACCGACATGTTTTCCGTCAACTAACGTTTCATCTCGAATTTATCGTCCTCTTTTCATCATAATACGTGAGCTGGTGGCGTATATAACTTTCTCGAACTGGCAAAGTACGTTGTGTATCTGATAAAACAAATATGATATGGGTTCGGCTATGTTTATCATCTAATCATAGTCGACATGTTCCATGGTGATAGTACCAGACACCAAAAATAGGATTCCATGTCGTCTGCTCATTTTATCCGAATAATTTCATTCGAAGCATTCCGTCTGGCAGAAAATCTTCTGTCAGCATTTTTCGCAGACATACGATTCTAATGATGACGTCATCGGGTGTGAATTCATTTCCTGAACGAACTTGATATACCAATTTCCTATGCACACCTTGCGAGCAGGAGGCTTCTAGAAATGTAATCTGGACAGATTCTCGTCATAATCTACTGGTAATCTAGTCTCTATGCACAGTCCACGATACTTTACAACAAAACAGCAAACAAAACTGTACCAACAAAAGCAATTGACTGAATAACAATTTTGCTTCCAAGGGAATCATTGAATGGTTGATTAATATTTAATTTAGTAAGGGAGCAATTGATTAGTTGAATGGTGGTTCTTCTTGTAATGGGACCATTGATTGGTTGAATTGTACCGCAACAAGAATAAATGATTGCTTCGTGAATGCTGCTAAGAAATACATCATGAAAATGAATATTTCGAAATAACGAAAGTAACGACATTGCCGAATCAAATCTTCGTATGAGGTTTGAGGATTTTTGGGTTTGGGAATGGAAACTTGCAATCGCAAAAAAGTAACTCAAACAATTCACAGGTCTGATCCGATAAATCCGATCGTATTCATTGTTAGGATCAGGGATTACGTTCAACCAATTCAGAAAATCAGGTCAGTTCTGGATAATTCAATTCTTATTTAAAGTTAATCATTTTATACATTATATCAGCCTGACTGTATTGGCCTAATGTACATAGCCCTAAAGTCACTCAATGTAGTTTCACCAGAGAAAAACAAAACAAATACACCAGTGGCACTCATTGTATAATGTAATTTCCATGTAACAGTATGAACCTGCCTGTCTCAAGACTCGTTATCGATTCAGTGTGACCGAGCCTTTAAGAGGAAACATATCTTAATAATGGAAACAGATGTTACCAAACAAATATCTGCGCATGTGTAACATAGGCAATAATAGCTGGCTGAACAATAGAAAGATTAGATAAGATTAGGATGATTTTTCCAACCCCCCATAATCTCTTGAGCTAAGAAAAATAAAAATTCAAAATAAAATCGTGACAAGATTTGGATGACACTTGGGTGTTTAACTGTTTATTAGACGCCCAATAATTTATGGATAAAAAACCTAAACTGACTGGCTTCATTCTGAAACGCATGAGACCTTCCATCGATAACACTACCAGTTTCATATTTTGTATGACAAAGGATATATAATTCCGTTACCGGAGTACTGTGAGTTAGTGTGGGCCAAAATTGTTGACAGAAATTTGTTCAGAATACAAAAGGATGCCGCAAGAATAATTTTGAATAACATTTTGGAGGACAGAACTGAAGATTTGTTTGACACTTCAGGCTGATGCTCACTCGAAAAACACTTGAAGTACAAGTCGTAGTATACAATGGTCCACCAAGTTCTCAACAATCTGGCGCCTCGATGTATTACCGATGTGTTTTATTTTACCGAATGAATGATATGCATCGCCATTCCCTTAGGTCTACAGCACGAGATGATTTATCTTGAAGATGGAAGAACTGAATACCACATGAATACCTCCTCTTACAGTGTCTTATGTCGCTGCCAAAGATTGGAACGATCTGCCCATTGAATGCAAAATGCCAACTCTGTCGCATCTTTTGGACGTTTTATCAAGGTATCTTATTGATTGTTATTTTATGAATTATGTTTCTACGCTTTGATTAGTCTTTCATAGCAACTTTGATTTGTGGTTTGCCTCCTATCGTTTGTTCTCATCATAGTCTTTTTCACCTAAATGTTAAGGGCCATTACGTCTGTAGATCATTGTATATTGTTTCCTTTCTCTTTCAGTCTTTAGCTCCTCAGCTAACTGAGTCACTCTTCAAAGTTTGAATGAATGAAACAACACATAAAAAGTGCAAAAAGCTGATACCGTGAATGTTCCAAAATCGATAAGCGACTGCTGACGTGTTCGCTAACATCTATGTCACTCAATGCTTTCTTTTTTGTGGCACTAATGCAGCGACCAAATAAAAGCCAATAATTAATGACATAAATCCTGTCAGCTTACGGAATTTCAAAGGCAGGGATTTGCCAGAGGAAGAAGGTTCTAATACTTACTACTGTAATAATCACTCATAACATGGTATGGTATTAAATAGGGTTTTGATATTTACCAATGTTGATTTCTGTTCTCCTATTATTCGGGTACGAGTTTTTCATATTACTCAAGAGTAGTTCGATCAGTTTATCATGCGGTTGTAGGATTAGAGTTTACTCATTAGATAATATAGGCCGATGCGCACCTCTGAACAAGAATTTTCTTCATTGGGTCTCTCTAACTAGAATCCCCAATTTACTCCCTAACCCTAACGAAGAACACAATCACGTCCATACAATATGAACAGCCAATCAGGAAATAACTTACTGGAAGTGC
>JAODTT010014123.1:0-10678 GCA_025400115.1 Pentamera pediparva
CGGGGGGCGCGAATGTCACTCATAGACTCTACACACTAAATGCTGAGGATCTATAGCGCTCCTATACTTACCAATCCTATTCAACAATATATGCCCCCCGCCTGGCCTAATTTTGGCACCCATCCTGGCCACCCATCCTCTCCCACTGCCAAACGACCTAAGTCAATTTGTGCCCAGAATTTAGGAGAGAAAATCGCAAAAGTGTACCCTTTTTGATTCATTGTGGTGAAACCCAATGAATCTTGGCAGTCATTATGGCGCATGGATGGATGGATGTGTCTGTGTGACGCCTAGCTTGTAATCAAGCTAAGTCCAGCCTGACTGGACCGATGAAGCTGAAATTTGGTGTGTTGTTTCCCGTTGATACATAGATGAACGCTATTCATTTTTGTCCCGATGAGGGGTCATTTTTGGTGAAAAATTGGGAAATTGGGAAATTTTGATAAAATCCGCCGGTGTTTTTTTTTTGTTCCTTGACAATTTTTCCCATCAGATCATGGCTCTGAGGTATCGGCCAAATTCTGAGTGGGACCAGCATAGCCTGTGTCCACGTTGCCGAAAGTGCTCCCAAACCAACCGATGCTTGGTATGCCACCCGTGGAAAGACGGCCGTTGGGCAGAGATTGCTGCCTGGGTGGAATAGAACTGCCTGGAACGTCTCCGCAAAGCGAGTTCCGCCTCTCCGACTGGGGCGGACCAGCCATCCACCAGTGGAGCAGGTGGGAAGCCGGAGGTGGCCAAGAATAATGCACCCTTCCCGTCTCCTGAGGCGACATTCGGGGTGCAAAATCCTTCCAGCGGGAATGGGAAGGTGCAGCCCAGTTGGTCTCCCGACGCAACACTTAGGGGCACAAACCAGTCCAGCCAGTCTTCCGACGTGGCACAAGGGACTACGCCTTCCGGGGCTGGCACAGTGCGATACAGTCAATCCATTGGCCATCTCCAGCAACCAAGCAGTCCTTCCAGGATTTGCCTGTTGCAGTCCTGTACATTTTTGGAGGAGGTTCACCACCAATCTCGAGGCTGAATCGGATCGTTTGAAGACTCTTCAGGATGCTAACCTGGAGCTGAGATTGGAGCGCCTTTCCCCCCAGCGGTCGAGGAAGATCCCCCTGCCTCATCAGGCAGAGGCTTCGGACGGAGAAGAGGACGTGGACGGGCCATGGCTCGTCGGCAGACGGAGCCGTGGTTCCGGCAGGGGTACTTATTACCCATAGGGTGGCCCCCGTTGGGTGTTCCCACCCTGTGGGGGTGGGGGGAGACTAGCGCATCATGCGCAGAAATGAGAACAAATCAATCAGGGTTCGTTGGTACTGGAGGTGCTGGAGCCAACCTTCAACCTGCGCCGGGATACCCCAGTGCCCACTGACCGACCCGGTGCAGCATCAGAGGTGGAGATTCAGGCTCTTCTCACCAAAAGGCTACCAGGATGGTAACTCCGGCAGAACATCAGCCGCTGTTTCTTTCAACGTTTTTGCCTGGTGCCGAAGAAAGGAGGTTTTGGCGGCCGATCTTGAATCTCCGTCCACTGAACAAGGAAGGCGTACATCAGACCGCGCAAGTTCCGTATGGAAATTATTCAGTCAATCCTCCCAGTGCTGCTTGCAGGCAGCACTGGACGGATCCGCAGTCCAATCAGCGTTTCCTCGCTTTCATGTTCTGCGGCCAGGATTATTGGCCGTCAGTGGTAATCACAACCGACACGTCATTAACCTTAAGGGGACGCACGATCACGGGCAAAGGGGTCCCCGCAGGACAGGAGCTGCCACATTGATGTGTTGGAGATCGAAGCGGTATTGCGGGCCATCAGGCACGGGCAAATCTCCTCCTTCATCACATAGTCAATGTAGGCTCAGACAATACCGCTACGGTGACCTACATCAACCGCAAGGGGGAAGCCAAGTCCACAACTCTGGACTGAACTCTTCTCAATCTCTGCGAGAGCCTCCACATCTCCCTCCGTGCATCTCACCTAGCCGGGCGGCACAATCAGATGGCAGACGCCCTCTCTCGGGGAGATTTTCCTCCCCTCCATCCCGTTAATTCACGATGACAAGCGATGGTGTGCTGACGTGGTACATTGAGAGAACGAAACTGGTCCGGCAGGATAACCAGCTGTTACATTCGTGAGCTGCTATCTGACTTCGACAATGGCTAACGAGGGGTCGTTTGCTCTGGTTGTGCTCACCCCCCTACGACCCTGTGCCACGTTGGGGGCATATTGTTGAATAGGATTGGTAAGTATAGGAGCGCTATAGATTCCCTCAAACTACCTGGTTGGTGGATCCATTAGCGGCGTATACTTACCAATCCTGGCTACCTTTTGGCTTGTGAACATGATAACTGAAGCTCATAGTTGGAAGGTATATATGTTCCCCATGATGAGTACATGGACCCTATTGTTTTGGGGTCGGGCCAACACTAAAAACCTTGTTCACACGATATTGCTTCATCATCCCTAATGTCATGGGGCCATGTCAGAGGTCATGTCCAGTCAACATACATCAAGGCAGTCAAGGAATCACTAAGCCTTTCGGCTTTCGTAATGACTTTTTGATTCCTTGCTGCAAAAGTAATCTATGCAGTCATGCATGTGTGTGTGTGTCTGTGTGTGTGACACTTGTTACATTCATGAGGGGCGGGGCTGAACCTAATTTCCTAGAAATTAGCTCGTAAACATGATAAGTGGAAGATGCATTGTCTGATTGATCTCATACTTGATCTCATGATGAGTCTATGATCCCCATTGATTCTGGTGCAGATCTCATTAATATTCAGAGCTTACAGCAAATTTCTTCAAATGTTGATATCTCCGCAATCGTATGTCCGATTTTTATATAACTTGGCTGGATGGTATTGGTGGGAGGCATAGTATATGTATGGGTGATAATACTTCTCATCTCATCAAAATTCATGAACCTAATTTTGTCGAAATTAGCTTGTAAACACGATAAGTGGAAGACGCAAGGTCCGATTGATCTCATACTTGGGTGGTAAATCACCCATAATGAGAAGATGATCCCTATTGATTCTGCTGCCGATCTCACTGATATTCATGAGTAAGCGATGTTGGTAAGGCTGCAAATGGTTATGAAGGTGTGCATGGTGGTTATGAGAATAAGAATCCTGAAGGTTACTCGAGTTCTGTGATGGCTCACATATGATTGTAGCAAATACGTTGTTCAAGAAACGAGACAGTAGATCAGTCACATACCAGTCAGGGGACTCCAGCAGTCAGATTGATTATATCCTGGTTGAAAAAACACATATAGACAATTTGTCACGGATGTGAAAGTCATAGCAGGAGAGGATTGTGTTACTCAACATAGGTTAGTAGTGTGCGACCTGTCTGTTAAGTTCGTAAACAAGGCCATGAGATCCTCAGTAGCTAGAAGGAAAGTCTGGAAGCTGAAAAAGGCAACTGGAGGAGTCAGTTGCGAGGCAAAAATTAACTAGTTCCGACAAGGGTATAGGAGTTGTCCACATTGAAGTGTTGCCTCCTGGAGGCTTCTGATAAGGTGTGGTCGGACAACAGGATGAGTTCGTCGCCGTGTAACCTGGTGGTGGAATGACGATGTGGATGGGGTGGTAAAGGAGAAAAGAAAGTTGTGGGAAGTAGATGGTAATAAAGAGTGGTATTTTGAGGCCAAGCGAGTTGCTAGTCAAAGGTTTATGCAGCGAAGAAGGAAGCTGAAGTGAGAATTTTTCAAAATATTTCGACCTGTGTTGATGAGAATAAAAGTTGTCAGGACAAATCAGGATGTTGTTGGCGAGGGGTTTGCTAGAGATGATAATGGTGAGCTAGCCCTCAACAACAGTGCAATGGAAGAGGCTTGGAGAAGCTTCTACAGCTAGCTACGGAACGAGGAGTTCGATTGGGATCATGATAGTCTTAGTCCTGCAACCATATGTCCGATTAGTATATGAGATGTTCAGGGATTCAAGGTCAAACATCACCTAGGAATCGTGTTCACAATTTTGTGGTATCACCCAACACACTTCTACTGTTCACATTTTCCACATTGCAAATTATTTGGGGAGTTACTGTGCCATTGGCACTATTGTTACATACTAAACAGTGTATAAAATATTAGCAATTTTGTTTGAAAAATTTATATTATTAACAAATATTGTTTTCTGGGAAAAATTTGTTCGCTTCATGAATGTCCTAAAACGTGAACATTAACACAAATAGGAAGCTCCAATAGAGTCAATTTCAATTGAATTCTCACTGAATTCTCACATTTGGTGGCATCCCTATACTGGAATGGAAGTTAGTCCCAAAATGATTGGCATGTTCTCAAATGTGTTAATCTGCGAGGAAAATTCCAATTTTTAGCGCTAATTGTACCTACCTTTCCTCGACCGGCTCGGCTACGGCCTTTGCCCGTACGGCTGATCGGAAGAGGCAAGCCGGTAGCCCGGCACCCAGCTCTTAACACAGAACATTGGCCGAAGGCAAAGCTAAGTGCAAGAACAGAGTGAAGGGCACGGAAGAATAGATACCGAGTTCCGGAGGGACCGGCCTTCTCGGACGAGTCAAAGTTATCTCGAGCCTCACAGAACCATAGGCAAGACCCGGAAGCATTCCTTGCAGCTGAGAACCAGCGGGACGAGCAAACATTCATGGAAGCCCAAGTCTTAGAGGCCCCGGCCATCCAGGAACCCGCCAGTCCAGAGTTACAAGCGGGCTGGCCGGCTCCAGACCATAACCCCGGCTCCAGACCCGGCTCCCGACTCAATCCCCGCGGCTCCGGCTCAAATTCTTGCCGTCGATCTGTACGAGGCAATACTGGAGGCCGACGAGCAGGCTAACGAGGGGGTTGACGAATAGGAGAACTTAGAGTTGTAGGAACAACCACAGGAATTAGACCCCGATCTGCAGCCGAAGGAGGTACAATGGGGGTTCGGTATCAGCATGCCGGGCAGGCAGAGCGCCGCCGGTTCGTGCCGTAGCCCGGCTGGCTCGGCGGCTGCCGATACCCAGACGGCCTGATCGTTTGAACCCCAGCAGAGGTTTCAACGCAATTGCTATGTTTGGTGTTGGTCATTTGGGGCCCGAAGAAAGGTCAACCTCTTTGGTAGCCAGGTTTCAGTCAGAGACCCGGAACTTTCCAAGATATATCCCAGTCAATGAAGTTCAAAGCGAATACCGGAGATCTAGCGGGAATATTTCCCTCCTACTGGGAGCCATGACTAACGCTTGGTGACCAGCCGCGCTGACTCGGTCGTTCACGGAGCCATGAGCTCGGCTCGGCCTCTTACCAAGCTGGGAACCTGACCTTTAGGGTTTTGGAGCCGGGAGACTGGCAACCATCAAGCCATGAATCAAGCTGATCTCAGGAGACAATGACTGTCGCTGGAGCCTGGCAAGTCATGCCAGTCTCTCATTCCTGGTTCAGACTGCTATATAGGCCCAGGTAAGTTACTAAGGGCAAGTCAACGAATCTCACCTTTGGCCTTTGTGAGCTTGTCCCGGTTATAATTTATTATCCTAGGGCGAAATGTCCATTTGGGTTTTGAGTTGATATTACTACACTGTGATTTCCAACTGCTGGTTGGAGGTTGATCACGCATTCACGCCGTAGCCTGAGCCTGGGTAATAGGGCCCGGTGATACTGTGTGGATATAGCAATAGCGAAGGTGAATATCGAATTGGCCCTAACTCATTTTGCTTTCATGTCACACATGAACGATAGCGTTAACAATAAAATGATCCATGATCATGAGTGATAGACTTATCTAAAATCTTATTTATCTAAAATATCCATCAAAACGGTAAACCAATCAATCTGACATAGCCTCCGACCACTAACAGAGTCGGACCCTCTCCACTGGCAGTTTAGGAAGGAAATGTCAGCGGCACAGCGCACTTGGACGCAGGCCCGTCCAAGGTGTTCACAGGATCCACAAGAATCGTCTATAGGCCTAAACCATAAGCACATACAGTATGATATGGCTCAAACAAACTGGATTTGATTCTATGTACATGCATGGGTCTAACAGTATGGAAGCCTGGTCAATAGACTATAGTCTACCAAGCTGGTTAGGACTACACGTTGTCAAGATTTTGGCATGTCTATTTCCACATGCCGAGTGAAACTGACATTGTCCCTGCTGTCTGCAGAAGCATCAGGTCATGCTGACCTAATGTGAATCTCTGACGAGTTAGAATAAGATAACTATTTTCCTAGTGATCTGACTGAAGGGTTTTCTAGCAGAGTACAGGCTTATGGGGATATTTGAAGTATTCATCCTTTACCTCGCAAGACATATTTTCAGGTGTAGGTGTTTCCCAACAGGGGCCACCTTGCAGGTCGGGTTTCTCAGCAACCCGCTCCATGCTGCTAGAGAGCCCCTACGGAGGCTACAGTTGGTTTCCACAATGACGATCACAACCGTGAATCAGTCTTAATTCAGAGGCAACCTCATCAAGTTTTTTCTCGGGAAGCCACCCCTCTAGAGGGGACAGTGGCTTCCTCGGGACTCATTTCGGATTGAACGAGCCAGGGCTCACTAAGTCAGGTTTCTCCCATTCATGCTCTGAAGCAGAGGTTGAGGCTGCCTGCGTGCCCTCACCACAAAGAGGGAATTCGACATTTCGACCTCTCAGGCTCCTCCCGGCCCCTATCTTCTTGTCCAAGAACCAGTCAGCTCCCTTCACCCCCAAGAGATTATCCATCCTCCTATGTGGAAGTCCTCATCGATTACTGAGGACAAGCTCCTTTTCCCAGTGAGAGGAAATAATGGAAGCAGCGCCGGGAAGATGCCATCTTCCTTTGTCGCCCACTGTCCAACCGACACGTTATCAGCTGAGGGTTCCTTCGCTAGGGCAGTCCTCACCGTCCCCAGACACTGAGTTCCGGACCCACCTCCAGCTTTTGCCTCTGTATCAGTCCGCTTTTGTATAAGTTAGGAAAGGTAGGTACAATTACGCTATAAATTGTCCAGAACCCCCCTGCTATGGAAATTTATTAGCAATGTACCTACCTTTCATAACTGCCCGCCCATCCGACCCCACTCAGGAACTCCTTCAGCCGGGACGACAGAGGACGGTAGGAACTGTGGTCGTTCATGTGACAGACTAGCTGTCTATGCCATCTGGACATTTCTCTGTAAATAGACTGTTGTATATAGTGAATATTCTGTGGGGAGACGGAATTTCCTGTTTCTGTTTGTTTGCCATTGCAGAGCGTTGGAAGTTCTTCACCTACGAGCGTTGAACAACGCATCAGTTTTTGTTTTATTGGAGCGAGTCGGTTTACGCGGCTCCAGGACAGTAGCAAGTTGCCAACAGTTCATTAGGAGGACAGTTGACTCCTAGTTAGGTTTCAGTTAGAAGACCTTAGTTAGAACAGTCAATCAGCACTATAGTTCACAAACTCTTATTAGCCCCAGAGGTCAGCAACCATTGAAGAGTTTGGAGGAAACGAGGAACTATCACGGGTAAGCGTTCGGTTGTCTACCTGACCACCCTTCTCTTCATTCCTTACACAGGTTATCGCACTTCTCACTCCTCCACACTCGTCGTCATTTTAGAACTGGCGGGCTGACCATAAAGCATATGCCTGATTTCGGAGCACAATAGGCTAGGACACTGCTATTGTATCGAAAGGTAGGTACATTGCTAATAAATTTCCATAACAGGGGGGTTTCTGGACAAACTGGCTGCCCAGTAGCACCCAATAAGGTGAGAATTGGAAGTTGGTCCAGAAACGATCACCATGTTCCAAAATGTGTAAATCAGCAAGTGAACCCATTTTGCAGAAAAATTTGAAATGGCTATCAGGTTGGGTCAAATGTGGCAAGAATGAAAATAGGTCCCGAAACGATCGCCATGTTTCAAAACAAGCGGCCCTTGGCCCCTCATGATGACAGCAAGATGGCGACGCCACTTTTGAACCCATCAAATATTTCTATGTGACAAACATGTATACATACATGTACAAAGTTTCAGATCGAATCCAACGAAGCGTTTTACAGTTATTTCGCTAGCCACAACATAAATTTTTTGAAAAATCCAAGATGGCCATCCTCAGTGTGGTATGGCAGAAATACTGCGGTGGGCTGGACTACAGGTAGATCGAACCTCCTCTTGTGGGCCTCCTCTGGGAAGATAACCTTAATACAAGAAACACTTCTGCTGTCTGCTCTAGACTAGAACTGATATGCTGCATTTTTTGCAGAGTGACTTTCAGGAATGATTTTAGGCAAGTCATTACTTTACAACAGCAAACGTGTGTCAGTCATGCAAAATGCATACAAAAACTTCATTAATTCAATAAAGAAGATTGCCCATACAGTTTGGAACTTGTGTGTACACTGACACACACTTTTCTGTATATTGTCCCAAGGGTGTCAAGTTTTGTGTGTTAAAGAAGCCTCATCATAAGAGCAGAGACGTAATGATGGTGGTTAGTATTCGACTGCTAATCTATTTAGTAGTTTCTATCTTATTCTCTCGCCTACAGCCTTTCCATAATTTTGGGATAGGAGATGGATTCCAGATGTCCTTCGGGATTGGAGCTTTCCCGTTCGGCTTCTTCGCTTCAACTTTCAACATAGGCAATGGCCAGTTTGGTGGACATCCACGTAAGTTATACTGTTTCATACTCAAAAGATACCATAACAGTGTTGATTATGTCAATGAACATTATCCTGAATACTTTTCAATGCCATTATTTCCAGTCTTTCATAGCTAAGGCATGGTAATGCCCAGTCATATTGTTTATAGCTATCCATACATGTTCAATGCTGCTCCAGATAATAGTGTTACTATGGTTATTGGCACAGCATATGCAGGACGGGCAATTTCTACTACGGCAAATGTGATGCATTCCCGTGAGCTACTAGTGTGACAACAATTTCCTAAAGCTTTGTAAAGGATGGTGATCGGGACCATATGGATATATGGGGTAAGCACAGCTCTTACCATAAAATATGGAGCTGCGAAAAGCTGTGAAAAAACAGTAACATTTTCATCATCATCATTAGCATCCGTTTTGACATCAGCTTCCCACTTCTAGTGGGTTAGATCAGGCCTTCTCAACTGGCGGCGCGCGCGCCACTTGTGGCGCTTGAGGGCGGTCGGAATGGCGCGCGACAGACTGCCATGAAAAAATGAAAACGGGAAAAAATGATAGTGAAAATATTTTTATTAAAAAAATAGACAAATACAAGGATCACTTCATTCAAAATTACCAATTAATTTAGATCATGAGATATCTTGTACACAAGCTTTCAATCCACTTTTCAACTAATATGCAAATTTATGCAAATTAGTTTGGTCTCTCTGGGCGAAAAGTGCTTTGCAACGAGAACTCACCACCATACACCTCCACACAAAATTTCAACATGAGATATCGCGAAAAATTATCATCACGCACATACAGACAGACAGACGGACGGACGGACAGACAGACACACACACAACAAAGCGATCACTGTGTCTCTCCTTGAACAAAGTTCAGGCCAGACAAAAAAGACCAAAATATTTGATGACCTTCGACCTCAACTATTCCAAAATCTGTTTGATGGTCGTTCATGGTGGCCAGTTCTCAGTTTCTGAAACATTCATTTCAGTCACCAACAATATGAAACAGTCTAACCACTGAAGAATATGGCGGTCGGAATGTCGCGCGACAGACTGCTATAAAAAATGGAAAAAATGATAGTGAAAATATTTTTATTATAAAAATAGACAAATACAAGGATCACTTCATTCAAAATTATCAATTAATTCCGCCTCAAGTTACGTGACTATCAGGGTAAGTGATTTTAATTGCCGCCACACATTTCGAGCATTGTCTGCGCATAGCAACTACCTCGTACACACCAAACTTCGAGGGTTTCGCCATGAGCAAGAAATGCAACTTCAGCCCATGAAGTTGAGGTAGGCAAAACATTATTCCTTTCATTGTCATTTCTTTTATTGTCTTTTATCGTCATTCAATCTTAACTTTTCTTCTGAATAATGTTACAAATTGCAATGTGTAAATTATGCAAACTCAAACATATATGAAGAATTGAAAAAAGAGAAAATTGCAGACATGGGATCCGCATTTTACAACTAGGTGAATGCAAGCTAGAACACTCGGCAAATGCCGTTTCCGCTCATCTGGGAAGTTCTGAAAAGTTCACAATTTTCGCCTTCGCTCCACGTGCTCCACGTCCACAACATTTTCACGGGATGTTGTTTTCGCAAGGGCAATCTGATGAATGAGGATGTAAAGTTAAGAAACTCTTGTTGACCCTTTTCCATAAACATATGGAAAATTGTGTGTACCATACAGTATATCGAAAAGCATTTGTAGTGAGCCTATGTGCACAGTGCTCACTGCGAATGGTGTGACTCATGCACGTATGGGGAATGCAGTAGGCCATCACTGCACATGCTACTGTAGTTCGTGTTATTGTACTTCAGCACTCTACTGCAGGCTTTTTTCAACAGCTGACAATGAACTTTGCACACTGTGGCAGCGTGGATGCTATAAATAGACCGAGGGGAGGGACAGTTTTCCCTGATCACAGTGAGTTTGTGTGAAGGCTCCTGCTACGACACTCGCAGGTTGTTGAATTCAGGCAAGGCTTGTGGAACATGAGAAGCCTTACATTTCAGGGTTCCTAGGATAACGTAAGAAAAAACGCAATAGCACTAGGGCATGTGGGCGCCTCCACG
>JAODTT010014234.1:0-10677 GCA_025400115.1 Pentamera pediparva
TATTTTTTGGCATCATCGATTTTCCGTTCCCGGGATGGTATTATTATCATTGTATTAGCCTACACCTTATTTTATCCTCATATTGCAACATTCTCTAAAGGAATGCAAATAAGGTGTATTTGTATGGACTATTTCTCCTGCAGATTAAAGAAGATGTATATCCCATCCGCAGATGCCTACATTTACAGGAATTCATATGGATTACCCACAAATAAGATTTAAAACAGTATCAGTCAGGTACACTGGAGCTCACTTGATCAATGGAATACAACAACCCCATCGGAATTTATTATTTTGCTGAAGGTTTTTTCTCCTGTCAAACTCACTTCGTTGGGTAACATTTTTGCTGTTTGATAATTGAAAATACTTATTGAGTGGAACCTTCAAAGCAAAATAACCAGTAGAAAACTCTCCAGCAGACTAAGGCAAATCTGTTTTTTACTGACAGGCTCTTGCTTATACAGGCGCTCTAATTGGTGGTAACAACCCTTGAAGTCTTCAATTCGATTGGTCAAAATTGTGGACACCTTTTACAACCATACAATCACGAATACATACAAAGGGAATATGGTATCCCCAAATTAGTGAACGGTTCATTTTGAAAGTTTGAAAATGTATCATCGAGTCAAAATACTGCATTATCAGGAGATTAGGGCATGCAAAACATATACTACACGTGACAAGTTTGGAACGATATTCTGGCTAAATAATTATGTTATTGAGTCCGCTATGCAATTGTTGCTCTTTGAGCGCGACATATGTAGTTGCGGGATATGCGTGAACAAAATAAAGAATTGGTCATGCAGAAACACCAAAAACATTGAGTCCACATTTCAGGCTAACTCGTGTTATTGTGTTGGTATATAAGATTATAAGTACGCGGGGTTCGTATGTACAGACACTTCGTCCCTGTTTGACGTACTGACGATTATGCTTTTTTGTCGAACATCTCTAATTTGTAGAGTATACAACGCCAATGGCGTAGAGAACGAATATATTTCCAATTTACAATATTTTGTGGACGAATTATCTTTCTATATAGAAAATATTTGTCCACGTTAAATCAATACAACCTCATAGTATGTGTCGCGTTTTCAAGACGACACATTTTTCTCTCGGCGTGGTGACGAATGAGTTCACGCGCGTGTGACGGATCTGTTATTATACGGTCAATTCCTATTTCGGCGTAGTGACGAATATAATCGAATCGGTTCTACATGTCTACTTTCCCTTTTGCCGTGGTGTTGACTGTTTTTCAGAAGTTGCACCGTAAACAAAATATTAGCCAGCAGCCCCATATAACTTGTTTTCTTTCGTTTGAGGCACATAGGCCTATATAAGAAAAATATAGCTGTATAAGATTAAAAAATAAATAAAAGTGCCAACAACTTTAGACCACGATTTCTAAAAAACCGACGTTTCGCACATTTCTCACGACGTCAAACAGGGGACGGCTTCCTCGAGGAGCAGAAACTATTCGCGCATTTTCAGGGATACAAATGTTATTGATTCGGCTGTCAGCTCTTTAACGGTTTTGGGAGAATACAGACGCGTGAAATATTAACGTAACCCCTTATTTGGAGATTAGTTCACGAATATTATGTCTCGGAAGCGAACGAAGCGCGTTGATGTGTTTGCAACGTATTTCGAACTGTTGATAAAAATCACGCTTTCATTGAAGAATTCCAGAAATTTATAATTTATCTTACCCACTAGAAATCCTACTTTACGAATTTCAAATGATACATAGCAGAATAATTAACTATTCGGTTAATGAGAACTAGGCCCAATCAATGGTTTCATTTGACATTGTACAATGATATATTTCTATTTTTTACGCAGTGAAATTAGGAACGGTAGGCCTATATTACTTTGGTTTTCTTATTATGAGTTGAGAAATGTTTAAGCGTCCACATGAAAGCTGCTATGTTTGAGACTAAACATTTCAGGGAAATGTATGAATTCATGCGCATGAATGAGACGTTCTCTGTAGTGAGGGCAGGAAAAGGTAACATATTATATCACATGAAAACGGAGAAAAATCATCACATTGTATAGGCCCATGTTATTCAGGTATTTTCTATTTCTTTACTTGAAATGTATTAGTCGCTTGAAACCTATTTTTGCTATATAGGACGCTCTCTTGTTCCTTGATCTAATAATGGTAAAGTGTGAAATTTCAATGACTTACCGCTTCGTATGCACCCAAGATAGCGCTGAGAGTCCACACTAAAATGACAGCGTGATCGAATTTGGGAAACAGTTCCATGATCACACAATGTTTACCACTCTTCAATATTTACCGCTTGGACTCTTCTTCTCGCCGATTCAGAACAGAAGATTGAACGTCTAACCGTTTGTAGTGTGATAAAACTATAAGTCCGAACATGAATACTTTGTGCAGTGCAGACATACAGTGGTGAAAAAGCGCCACAAATGAAATTTACATGAGCATGAAATCCCCTGAATTAATGCTATGTGCTTATTCGAGATGTTTTTCAGTCGTTTCTCTCCCACGGTAAACAATTGACCACGCACGATCATCCGACCAGCTTGCTTTTGCAAAGACAGACAGGGTGAGTATACGGTGTGGAGGAAGCACAATCACATATCTCTCGAAACTTCGGATATTAGGAACCCTTCAAATACAGAACGGACAGGTCAAGATATAGGCATACGGTGCTGCAAAGGTTACATCATGAAAATATAGTAGGCTACTCTAACTTGCTGTCACTTACTCCATTCCGGAGTTGGTCCATTCAGAGTGCGTGTAACATTCTCTTCATGTACCATGCTTCACTAGCTCTTCGGTAGCACGACACCATCATTGTACAACAGTCTTATAAGTAAAGATGTGTGTTACCTATGCAGTTGTACACAACAGTATCTATGGTATCATGTATATGCCTAAATCGTGAATTGCCTGCCCGGGCAATTGTCCTACCAGAAGGTGTCTGTCTGGCTAGAGTACTCTAAAAAGATTGCTCCCTGTGACATACTGAAAAACGATCTAATCGACTATATTTTAGGTATTTCAAAGGTGTTGCATTAAGGAACAATTTCTTTTGCAACTTACATCGTTTGAGTATCAGTAAGAACAATACATACAACTGGAAACCAGCAACTGTAGATAATCTGCAATCATTACAATTAAAGTTTTCCGTTTGTTCATAATTTGTTTGAGAGTGAACATGCATACATACATGCATACATACAACATGCTTTTGTTGCAGAATTCAAAATGGTAATTTTGTAAAACAGGAATATTTTTAATTTGTTTCGAAATTGCAAAACTGTCTGAGTGTTAGAATTAAGTACGACCTGAATTGCTCACATTATTGATGTTCCCGGATATGCTGCGTTCCATTTACCTCGTGATTCCCACTGGTGATCACGACTCCATGAATTGTATTCCATTTGGTAATCTCGCTTCGACGCCGAACGAAGATATCTTCTAACCCCCAAATTTCGGCAGACATTGCACCATTTAATTTCCGAAATAGGACAATTGTAAATTACAAGTAAATTGGTTACCTTTTTGTTCCAAAATATACCTGGTCGTATTTGGCTGCGCCCCAAAATCCAATTCCCTACTACTTACAAGGATCAGAAAATTGTCGCGAAATACACTCACGATCATCAGAGTTAGAATATGCGTGTTTATAATTGCATTTCAAGATAACATGGTATGTCGTTTGAGGTGGACCATTGTCATGTTCATCACTGCATTCACTGAGTTACTATGACTGTCCCTGTTCCAGTTAACCCCTTGAGGCCGGGAAGCGCTTCAACAAGCTCTGCTGCCTCTCCACTGCCTCCTAGGAAATAACTCCGGACTCAAAGGGTTACGACATTTTCAATGTCAGTACATCAGTGATATTAGACACTAAGCATTTTGAGAACATCACCCACAATTTGGCCTTTCAGAATAGCAAGAAAATAATGCGCCCTATTCGGAACTCGATGGATCACTAAGAACCACATCATTCAGCGACTGTTTTGCGAGATTTGGCAGTCAAAGACGGAGAAGTTGGTTTGTATGAGTACACCGACTGCAATACAGCTTGCTCGTAACCTTCACATGCTGAGCATTCTGATTACGTTTTTGCTATTTTAACATAACCCGAGACGAATGATCAAATCCCGTCTCTAGCAGGGTAACATACCAGTACTCAAATTCAGATGTTGGAACTAATTCCATGTATTTGGTGTCAACCAGGCTAACATTATATTGCTGATTGCTGTGAAATACAGACGAGTGTCGAGCCCAACTAGAATATGTACATAACATAGGCCTAAACTATACACTAGGCAGTAGGCCACGAAAGAACAGTTGATTGAAGCTAGCGCATGTTTCGTCTGCGAAATACTGTACACTACGCGTTGTATCCTCGTTTTTCAAAAATACGCACTACGCTTAGACCGATTAAAAAATCAAAATATTTACTTGATCCGACGACGATTTGGCTTCAAATATAGGCCTATTATTATATAATAACACGTGGATAGTCATAAGAAGCTCCCAGTCCTCTGTTCCTAATCAGGTCGTAAATTGTCTACGATGTACTTTTGCAAACGTGTCTCGTGCAAAAATGTAGGATGATTGTTCCTTAAGTTGTTATTTCTATTTATCTTTTCAGGGATGCAGAGACGCATGACTACATTTGTTATATACTATTTAAGATATGAATTATACCTCGAATGTAATCTGTGATAAATACCCTATAACTGAGTAAGTAGTGGAGCCACTGATTGCGACTGCAGAAAATCAATCATCAAAACCTTTACATATTCATTTCCTTATTTCATAATTGTGTTGCAGTAACCCATCTGTAATCCCTCTATCACGAACGTTTTACGGGAGTGATATTGCCAGTTTGGCGTTGATACTTCATATCGGAGGTTTGCCGAGTATCCGTCAAGGTAAATCGAAGGTATAACAAACAAACAAACGAACACGCTATAAGTGACATGAGTTCCCATTAATTCGCAATATATGTCACACTAGTAATAAGGATCAGCCAATTAAACGTGCATCAAATGTAAATTTATTGGTAACATTATTTGTCCTTCTTCAGTCAGAACCCATTGTATGCTCACTTTTTCGGAGAAAACGTCAGACTTATCTGACGCTTTACTTCTGTACGCAGAGGTACATATCAAATATACAGTCTATTACCACAGCTGACAGCATACATCAATATATGTAACAGCCAGACAGCTGAATATCGACATTCAGACTCGTGAGAAGGGGTTCGCAAGGATAGAATCCCCGATAACTCAGCATACAAACAGGAATTCGCTCATATTTATAGTTCAGACCGTTCTTGAAAGAGTTCACAATATCTTCTGAAATGCTATTTCACTCAATGATCGTTATGCGGAAATAGTTATTTTCGAATGACACGACGCTATTATAAGAGGGTTAAGTAATTATGATGGTTTTGAAGAAAGACAGACATTCACTCCAATATGTACACATATACTTCATGTATTTATTACCAACATAAGCAGGAGCCAGGGTCTCGAAAATTTCAGTGTATTTCATGTATATATTATATCATATTATGTATATACTATATTATGTTGGTATTAAAGAGTGTATTATGGTTGCGTTGTCTATCTATATATACTAACCAACACGTGGACTTCAACCCTATGCATTTTCGGGATTATAGATAAACAAGAGCGTTAACGCTCAGTCAATAAGTAGCATGCTTTGTACAATTTTTGATGACGAAGGATAACAGACGTGAGAACCCCCCCCCCCCCGTTCAAGCATCCTTCTAAGACAATTAATGGGTAGTACATTCATTATATCTAGCGTACTCGCACTGCCTTATAACTGAATATCTGGTAATTATATCTAGCAAGGTATACTACATGTTCAACTATTATATCAGACTTATCTGTACTCCTGTGATCCGTGAGATCCCTTATTGAATGTTGATATTTCGCAATATTTTTCAAAACAATGTACACAGTTGCATTTGACCTCTGATGAACAGCTGAAGTCAAGAGTAAAATCACCCTCGAGTACCAGTAGGCTAGAATAATTCACTTATAATCTCTACCACGAATCTTGATAAATAATGAATTGTGTTATTGATTATATTACTGTTATGCTGATATCAATTGTCTAACATTTGTGCAGATAGATAATCATGATATCGATGTATTAAAAAGTTGACAATATGAGTGTATTAGCGCAAATATGCTCATGCGAAGTCGAACTCCGAAAAGTAGAAAAAATAGCGAAAACAATGATCGCACAAATTAAAAGTAGTTGCAAAATGATATCGTCACATCGGGGGCGTGATGTGTTTGAATGTTTTTAGTATGTTTTCCATTACTATGAGTATTCAATTGTTTGTTGAGAACTTTCGCTGCGGTCAGAAGATCCTATAACAAAGAATGTTATTTTCAGAGTTGTTTTGTGAATTGTTAATATTTTAGGGAGAGTGAACTGTGTACAACTTTATCTTCATCGGAGGTAACGCCGAGAGTCCGAATTAGAAAAGATAGTACGAACACCGTTCCATGATTACGCTAAAGGTTTACCCATTGAACTCTTCTTTTTCCTATAAACAACAGAAGTGATTTGAGTGCACGTCGCGCCTTGTGATGACTATATTAGGCTAGGGGGTTTCTCTAACCTAAACAGAGATACGGCGGAGGAAGGACGACATACATATACGCGAACAGTCTGCCATTGAACACCGATCCGATAGTTTGGCCACGGTTCAGGTCAGACAGGATGGATATCATGGGAGAGCTGAAGCAGCGCTGCGGATTTCAAAGTGAGATGCTGTGCTATATATCCATCATCCCGTTCACTGATTGACTGTGTCTCTGTGATAACAGGCTGTCTATCCACCTCACCTGTAATCAGCAGTGCATTGATCGCCCACGCACAATCAAACGAGAACGACACGACCATAACATACATTGGTCCGGAGGCAATAGTAAAGATTACTGCTGTGACTATCACCCTTTTCCCCAATATTTATTATTGTGACATGTAACACGTTACATGTGCTCTACTGAAGCATACTAATGTAACCATAACCGTAGTATACGATAGTGAAACTGGATGTGCACTATAAAGCAACTGAATAACAATTTGTATTACTCACGTACAGTGAATGGTGCACGATAAAATCATAATATGATAATATTCGTAATAATTTCCTTCCGGAGTTTAAAGCCGCTCAGTCGTCTGCTGTCCAAATGTGTCAGCAGTGTTGCTGCCAGGTTAATGTTGCTTAATCAAACTGGGAGGGGGGGGGGTGGCAATGTTGGATCTTTGGCCAACAGAAGACTTGGGGATCTTCAGTCTTGCCAGAAAATGTTTGTCCAACAGATCCTAGAGCGTTTGGGTTTTCGGCATCTCCTCGACCATGTGATGAGAACGCCTTGTTTGTATTTACTTCCTGTGCTCTAATTTGCAATGATTGTTCGCAAACAGGTACCTAGCGCCAGAATGGATATAACAGTTAGCACCGCCGCCAATCCGGCAAACATTGTACTCGACATAACTGAAGGGTATAGTCAGGGTTATTAACAGAGCAAAGGACAGACCACGGGGGTTTCAGGGGTAATTACGTATCTTGTTTCAAGTTAATTCAGTGGCGTTGCCCCAATCACGGAATGATGTTCGACTGAAAATGAATTTACTTGCAAATAACCTTTCGCAGGAGTGGGGTAACGTGTAAGTATACGTTGATATAATGATCGGATGTACCGAAATCGAGTTAGAAATACCACTTCCAGTGATCGCAAAACCTGGATTCGGCAAACGAATGTCTTATACGCCGTGCACCAACTCACGATTGATAATGATATCTAGGCGGCGTAATTATTTGCTGCATCAGTCACATCACAAAAAACCACCGGCTAGGGTCCGAATCAGTTCAGGTTCACGTCGTTGGCTGATTTTCAACGTTTACCACAAAGGGAATATTCAGATTTAGACTTAGTTTAACACGACGTAACTAGAGGCACTGCAGTCGTGTGCAGTATGCCAGTGAGTGAATAGACAGGCAGGTGTGCTATATCCATGCTATCAGGACCGTCCTTAAACGTCCCCATCTTACAGACGGGCAACACAGCAGTGGGGTACTCTATCGGTCTGCCACCTCACCGCAAGAAGGGAGTGTATATGTAGTGTATTATCCGAAAGTGAGAAATATATCTTACCAATTTCAATTTACCTCTGCTGTCTCTGGGAGGAGAAATCAGGGCTTAGTGACGAAGAAGAAACTATAAACTGGAAACACAGACGAAGCGTATAGACAATAGATTCATGTCGATTACCAATGTACCTATGATACCAATGCTTCATTTTTTTCTTGGTAGTCATGTAAGTGGCCATGGTCCCTTCAATACCACGAGTTCGTTCTATAACTGGTATGTGTCCGGTCACGCCTAATTTTATGTACCGGTACGTTAATTTACCTTCATTTTGGTTCATTTCGAAATAATAAGGGCTGTGGACCAACTCCTCCTCCCACGGACGGACGGCAGAATAAACATACAGGTCCCTTACTGTCACATAGTGTGGTTTACTCTTAGTTTCTCCTTACACTGTTGTTGGGGCTGTTTCGGTGGCGGCTGTAGGATTTCGAAGTATTGGATGGAGATGGCAAGAGACAGTTCAGAGGAAAATAACCTTGCGCATACCGTGAAATTAGGCGCAAAGCGCCATCCTAAGCAGGTCTGTGCCTACCTTTCTACATGAGTGTCGTCTTGAGGGTGAATGATGGTTTGTACAGTTAATTGTGGATGAGGCGGATATACAACCAGTTTCAAGCATACCCCTGGGTGAGGAATATGAGTCTCGGTGTGTATATTTTGGTTCATATTGCACCTTCCAATGGAAATAATGCAAAATGAAGGATTCCAACGCATGAGGCTATGATTGTGAACATGAAACGTGGATCAGACACTACTCGGAAAAGTAGGAACAAATGAGAGAGGTCCTGAGATCGGGGTGGAGCCATTTGCCCCCGGGAGCATTATACATGGCGTGATCAACGACATCTGAGTTTGAATGAACGTTTGGATGAAAATTTTCGTAAGATTGTTGTATAGAAATTATGTCATGTTGATTATAAGAGAATTATCATGAAAAGGAAAATCAAAGTAAGGTGAAAAGTATGCAAAATGAGTGACCCCCTGAACAGATTATGATTCACGAAGAGTATATGACATTCTTGACCTTAATTGGTGGTCCTAGCTCCTAATCTGGCATCGAACTGTGAGTGATTTAGCCATTTTTTCCCGCCTTCCCCTCATAATGATAACTTAGATAGCTTGATCCAAAGGTCGATCCAATCCAGGTAACTGGCACACACTTTCATCCTGGCATTGTTCTGTTTTGATTGGCCGGTGGGTTATGGTAATCGCATCCAGTGTTTCCTCTGTTGACTTCCTTCCCGGAGAAGGTTGCCCCATTTGGGGGATAAAATAGCTATAGGTTACATCCTGAATCTGCCCTAATGGGCAAGATGGGGAGAAACCATTGCAAACCGCCAGATAAACAAGATGTTTGGATTACACAGTAGAGTATACACACAGTGTGTGATACTGTTTGTATATTTGCGTGTGTGTTTATTTGTGTACTTTATAGCCCAGATCTTAGCTCCTGTGTTGCCAAATGGAAAATTCGCATTGAATTTGATGATACCACATATTTATGTGGTGCCTTACTACCGGCGTGCCCAACGTGCTGTACAGATATTACCCCGATCATCGGAACCTGGCATACACTCCAACAATCCTGGAGAGTATGTTGCAGTATTGTATGCACAGGTCATGCTCAGGTTCCCCACTGGTCCCAATTATCTCCTGGGTAGGTACGGTAGAGTAATGAGGATGGAGTGCCTTGCCCATGGACACACTGAAAAAGCCAACAGGCTGTACAGTTATTACCCCTGATCATTGGAGCCTGGCACCAACTCCAACAATCCTGGAGAGTATGTTGCAGTAATGTATGCACAGGTCATGCTCAGGTTCCTTACAGGACCCCTATTATCACTTGGGTTGGGTAGAGCAATGGAGATGAAGTGCCTTGCTCAAAGACACACTGAACAAGAATGCAACGATGCATAGTGATTCCTTGGCGTAATCATTTGTTGTCATCTCTGCTCTCAAAGTTTTTCTGTGCTACTTTCTTGAATCCAGTCATGTGGCTAACAAATTCGCATTCCTCTACAATGTAGGTCTAGAATACCATCAACGACGAAAAATGAATGCAGCAAAACCTTCCTCCTCTTGCCAATGTCGAAAAAGCCCCAACAGGGATCAAACTCACAATCTGTTGAGCTTAAGTCTACAGCCTTGTAGACTGAGCTAATCCGACCTTCATCCAGCATACAACAGGAAGGTCAGGGTTTGATTCCTGGTCACATTTACAGGATCAGATTATTCTGATCAGATGATGTTGAATGCAGTCCAGTTGTAAATGGTCCGATGGTTAATACACATGATGTTATCGGTCTGCTTGGATCAGGAATTTGCCAGTCACACATGTTTTGATTGGTTGAAATTTGAATGTGTCTGATCAGAATAATCTGCCAGTTAACGTGGCCTAACAGCACATGTTGAATTTTATGTTGTGACGCATTTTCTGACCAGTCAACCTATAGTCATGTTTACTTGTTAGAACTAGCACAT
>JAODTT010014345.1:0-10677 GCA_025400115.1 Pentamera pediparva
GAATCTTCTCACCCACTGATGTGGATCGATTCAGACGTGAAAGAGGATGATGATGACGAAGATCATGAATAGGCCATCTACTGACACTTTCTGTGAATTTACTCCCATTGTTCTAGCTATGTTGGTTGGTACTGGTCGGTGACCAGTACTCAGCTCAACAACCGGCACTCGTGCCAATGTCAGGTCCCACCAACCATCACTGGAATTTCAAACTGGTATTTTTCATTTCCTCGGAACAGCTCTCAAATGCTTGTGTTGTCAGATTATTCGAAAATGAATTGAAATTGTGAGAAATTTCAGCGGGCACAACAATTTGGCTAGCTACAGTATAACCCCCAGGTAACTCCTGATACTCCTTCACTCTTTTCTTCTTGTTTTTTCTGGGTTTGAGCATGGGGGTGGCCGAATCACCATTCTCTTGCAGCAATCGTTCGCACACCATCTTGTGCCATTTGGGGCATCCTTGCTCCTTAAACCAACTTTGCGATCTCCTTATCCACCTGCCTCTCCCGTGTCATCTTCGGTCATCCACACTTTCTTGATCCATCTACTTTAAACGGACAGCGCTTTCCTCAGAATATGACCACTATCCCTCCTCAGCACATGCCCACCGGTACCATCGCACTCCATTCGCCTTCGCCAGCTGGTCCACTGATTCCTCCGAACCAAGCATCTCCCTCAGATCTACGGTGCTCTCCCTGTCCGCAAGCTTCGCCCCATGCATCGCTCTCACCATTGCTCCCGGTCCTCCTCGAAATCGTCTTCTCACTTCCTCTCAAACACCATGTCTCACTCCCATACAGCATTGCAGATCTCACGTAACTATGATAAACCCTTCCTTCTGTCTCCAAGGAGAACCTCTCCCCATGTAGAAGATATTGCCAAATTGAATAAATTCGTATTTCTCCTTGCTTTGCAGTTGCACCCAGCAAAATACTCCTCAAGAAATCCCTGATAGCCTACTACACAGAGGGGGAGAATGTCACGCTAACACAGGGGTCAACGTTCACCATCAGCTGTGTGGTTCCTAGCACGAAGCCATCGGTGGAGATCGATTGGTTGCTGGACGACCAACCGTTGGACGCCTCCTCCTCCGGAAGGACTGTCGAGGTCCGGGAGAATCCGACGGACGAGCTGCTCGAGGATACCACATCCTCTCTGGTCATCACGGACCCTGGGAGGGAACTCCATGGGAAATCCTTGAGCTGCGTCGGGACAGGGGCTGACGGGATCAGTGTGACCAGCAGTATATCTCTGAAGGTGCAAGGTAAGTGCTAGTATTATCTGGAGTGTCACATTTGATTTGTCGAGTTGTCCTAGAGCTGTAAGCAGCATTACGTACATGTATGCATGTTGCTGTTTTACAATAGTAAGCTGAAATCTGTGAACACTTACACCGTACAAGAAACCTGGTGTGAACGGTTGCACGGACAGTTCGTTCACGTCAGTCTCAAAGTCATGTTTACTGCACCCTGTGCTACGATTGTTTCATGGGTGTTCACAATCGCAGTACGATTCACTGTATTGTAGAACTGTACACAGTGTAGCATGGTAGGTGAACATTATACATGCCTGCTTCACGAGCAAGTATATAAGTCAATTCAGTTTGTGAAGACCATCGTGTAATAGTTGCGCAAGTGAGAGAGAACATATTCATGGCAGTGTCTGAAGATCATCGCTAGTCACGGCCCATGATGTTCTCATCGTTCCAGTTTCCAGTTAAAGGTCCTTACCAGAAAATCCCGGGAAATGTATCATCGTACATGAAGTATGGTTTAGCAAACGAGTATAGACATTTTAATCTGGTAGCTAGAACACTGGAAAGCAGTGACCCACGAAAAATAATTATAAAAGAACATTTTCAGGCCAACCGACACATCCTCTTTTTCGGGGCCTCTTGAGGGCAACCCAACAAAATTCTAATTTGGCCTCATAACTGCTTCACAATTATGTCATCATCTGATTGTTTGACCGATTGTCTTGTGTACAGTATGTTCGATGTAGCAGGCCGATGGCCATTATCTCTCGATCGCTACTGGTTCCCTGAACATTTCCATGGATGCTCTAATATGATACAGTTTGCCCGCTACTTGGCTAATCTCGCAAACAGATAATTGCCAGTCTTGTTTGGCGTAAGTACCCCTCGCGGGTACATGAAGTGAGTTTCTCATCTCTGTACTGGTAGTACTTAGTCATATTGATAATTAGACCAAAACAAGGTCAATTATCTAATCAAGGTTACATGGAGGCATCTACCTGCTAATGTAATTACCCTAGATCGGGGAAGGCTGTTTTGTTCCGCGTTCACACATGATCCACATGCGTTGTGTGTTTACATATGATTCGCATGTCTTACCATGTGTTCACATGTTATTCACACACATGTATACACATACATCGTCTTACCCTGTGTTCACACATGTGTCATGTGTTCACACCTAATTCCCATACATATAGTATGTCTTACCCTGTGTTCACACATATAAATTCACATGTGTCATGTGTGTTCACACGTAATTCACATACATGCAGTATGTCTTATTCTGTGTTACACATAATTTACATACATTCCTACATAAATTTGAGAGAGTATGATATATAAATTGTCCTTCATATAAATGACGATTGTTATAATTATATGTTGATGCAAAATCAGTTCTCAAATACCTTGGGATGATTTTCATCGTGATATCTTGCAAACAGCCTCTTGGATTATTCATCGCGTATTGCGAGACGATATCGCCTCTCTAAAGAGCTGATCGCAATATGGAGGGAAAACCCAGATATTATTGTTTCCATACCTGGGAAATGACCCATTGAAAAAGTTAAAAGAGGCACTATCGTCTGGTAGCAACTGACAAAAAAGCGACGTCATCATTTGCATGACCTCACTACGAAAAATTACTCCCCTGCAATTCAATATCGATATTCGTGACCCTATATAGTCACAGTAATATGTGAATGCAAAATTAGTTCAAGTATATACTGTGTGAACGATTCTCTGTCCTGACGTCATGCAAATGACGCCCTTGCCTTTTCGCCGAGTGATGCAAGACGATAGTGCTGCCTTAAAACTATTCCATGCATACAGGGTTGGACTTGGACGTTGGTATGTGTTTCAATTTCAGCTGTTGTTATTGTGGATGCCAGAGGATTACACGCTGATATTGAAGGTCAGCTGAATCGCGAGAAACAAACACATCCACCTGGTATTTAGAATTCCAATGGTGGCTCCATTCTCTGTTTTGTGTGGACCCACAGGGGTTTAGTTGGGCATCCAGGCCCATCAAGATGAGTGGTTATTGTAATGGGGGCAGAAGGACAGGGCTAATTGTGAGATTATCGCACTAATTTAGCAAATTCATAGTTGGACCTTTTCAGAGAGGCCGAGTGGTAGCCAGACAGCAGTCAATAGAAAGTCGAGAGTCTCCACTTTCCAGTACTGGTCATTTGGTATATTATGTGAATTGTGTTCCTTCCTAAGTGATGATAATAATTAATGATACCATCATCATGATGATATTAAAACCCCTCCTCCCCCCCAGGAAAGTCAAAACACTCCCTTCTTGAAACTAAATTTGTTATTACACAGGTCTGACGAACTGGGCCTACAATGTTATATGTTTGTGGAGGGAGGGGGTCTATGTTTAACCACTCATCAATTTTGGACTGTCATGACAAAGTAATCCACATTTGAGGATCAAAGTGATTTAATTGTACCTTACTCACCACCAACCCCAAGACCTGGTCATGAAATACATACAGCTGACTTGTTGAATGTACTCTAACACAGTGTAGTCGATCTCAGCAGCGTAATCAATATCCTGGAGAGTGATAAAACCCTCTCAGTGCAATGTGCTCAAGTTCAAATTCCTACTAAATTTAGCAGTCCGAAAACGTCCCGGTTTAAGAATGTCATGCAACTCAGAATGTGCGATCATTTTCTGATGGAGCAGTTAGTATCTGATATCTGCTTTGCACAAGTATCACACATAAAGGTTCGCATCCAGCGGCCCATAAGTTGTATTTCCCCTTCAGTAGGAGTGGTGAAACTGAGAGCCCCCTATCACTACATTCCCAACCTCAGAACCACCCCTTAGACGAATCTCTCGCCATGCGTCACGCGACTGGTGATCAGCCCCTCACACAATGTGCGCGTGTTTGACTGAAAGGATTACCACGCTGTGTTAACACCAGTTAGGAGTTAATTGACCACGAGGAAAGGCATGCCTGCCTTTTCTGACTGAAGTTTCTGAACTCACAAAGGTTGATATATACTGACAATACCTTCAAAGGGAACCCCAAGGCCATGATACCATCACGGGTACCATCGTGGGTGTTGCGGAGCTGTGGATCAACTGATAAGTCAATAAGTCATGCATGTACCTCATAATTGTGGTTCTGCATTAGTTTTGCATCCATCGGTCCATAGATTGTATTTCATCTTCAATAGGAGTGGTGAGACTGAGAGCCCCCTATACCTCCATTCCCAACCTCAGTATCCCCCAATAGAAAAATTCTCGCCATGTGTCACGCGACTGGTCGTTCAAGCCTTCCTGGCACAATGGGGGCTGGTTCGACTGCAAGGATTCATACAACTGACTGAGGTTTCTCAACCCACACAGGCTGCTATACTGACAATACTTTCAAAGGAATCCCCCAAGGCCACTGTACCATTGTGGGTACCATTGTGGGTGTTGCAGAGCTGTTGATTAACTGATAAGTCATGCTTGTTCCTCGAAATTGTGGTCAACTGTATTACTGCAGTATACTTATCCTTGAAAGGATTGTTGGTTAGTGATACCAGTTCCACATTCCATGGATGTCAGATCATTTGCTGTCAACCCAATCAACACATTGCAATGTGGTTAGATAGACAAGTTTCATTTTCTTGGGGGGGGGGGGTCTATTTCTGCAAGTATCGAGGGCCTGATAGGCCTGAGCTGTTGCCAAATTCCTGCTTTAAATACCCTTTCAGCACTGTCCAGCCTGACCCATTGTCTCCTAATTAGACTGAGTCTGTTGTTGGAGCCCTCTGATCTGTTTTACCCTTAGTACCTGTTAGGTGCTTTCAGTCTCCCACCAAGGACGGAACCACCCATCCGTGACTGTGTGCTGCAGGCTATCAATTATCCAGTAGAGTGGAAATCTATATTGCTTGTGTAGTTGGTTCGTAGTAGCTAGTGTAGTAGGCTAATCATGTAATGAGCTAGGCGCTTCGACCAGCAGCAGTACAGTTTTGTAAAGTTTTGGAATCGAGGCCGCCCAACCGTGACCCGATGTCATCTGTCTGCTTTTCCTATAGCCATGTCTTGTGCATATATCGTATTAGTACCATCAGTAGCGTGCGCCGAATCTTAGAGGTGGCAGGTCCAAAATCTGTTTCACCCTGAATGACTCCCCAAATTTACCGAAAAATTGAATTAAACTCAATTTTTGGGGTAATCCCCCCAGAATTGCCGCCCATGGCTGGGGTGCCTCTTATGGGAGAATAATAATAATAATATGCATCCCAATCATATCCCGCTTTCCAAATGCATTTCAAAGCGGCTGACAACCCAACAGGAAGAAACACAGTCATAGTATATATATAACACACTTAACACACGTAATACTGAGAGAAATGGTGACGATAGAACATTGACCCATTGTCGAATGTGTGAAATAGGGAGGCAATTCTGTCTTGGAGCACAGTCAGAGTCAGTGAGAGCCTTTATAATAATAATAGCGATAATACTACTAATAAAATCCGGCTCTTATATAGTGCCAATCATTGCTTTACAGCGGTCAAATTTCGCCCGGATCATGTTATATCAGGCACGTTCTCGGGCAATTCCGGAGAGTAAGTTGCAGCTGCCCCCATAGCAGCAGTGTGTACTCATATACTTCTTGTCCTTATGGCCACAGGGTGTACTCAGTTACTTCACAGGTCCCCAAATAATCCCTGGTTGGGCTGGGAGAATGGAGTTTATGTGCCTTGCTAAGTCAATATGAAACCCCTCCCCAATGCACCAGGCATGGTCTGTTAAATGTGAGCCACTGTCTCCCTGGTGCGGGGGGGGGGGGGCCTATGCAACACACATGACACAGGAATTGCACTCCCCACTGTACAGATTGATCATAGTTGGCCACCTGATCCCCCCCAAATCCCTAATATTTTAGCACATTCAGTATGTATACATGTATGTGAGCCTTATGTGAATGAGGCACTACATTCATGCATCTGCTGAGCAAGGGTGATTTTAGACAGAGGAATAGCGCCCGTTGAGGTCAAAAAGAAAAGAGCTGGGCGCCGCTAATTTTACTAAAACAGCGCCCGTCAAATTTGCAGCAGATTGTTGTGGATACACAAATTATTGACAGCGGTCATCCAATGAAAACACTTTGTGTTGAACAGTTGAAAATTGTGGCGTCTCTAGTGTGCCAAACCACATTGAGCCGCCGTAAACTACGGTTATTATTACCCAAATTGAGCTCCCTGCCAGTAAACTAATACGCTCCGTATACGAAGTACTGTATATCACGTTTATGTGCGGACTGCATCGTGCAGACAATTCAGAAAAAAAATGATTATTTTCAAACTGTGCTGAAATCGCTCCGAGACATACCACATCGGTAACAATTATATTTTTCAAGAGCTAACAGTTGTACCTTTCAAGGCATATCAATTGCATATCGGTACCTTGTACAGGTGATTTTATTTCGTAGAATGGAAAAAGTTTGAAAATAGTTTCGCTACAGTTTTTTGCCGCAGTCATTTTCGCGCAAGCTGCTCGTCTTGGGCTCTTGGCAACATACACGGTCGCACGAACGTCGACCAAAATAATTCATCACGGCCGTACCTCGGCCTCCGACTTTCTACACGTACACTGTCACAGGTCGCCCAGAAGACAACCACAAATTTTGACATTTGAAAATTCACCAAACATGAGCAATCATATTCAAAACGTTCCCGAAACATGTCAAATTGATGTGGTGACTTTCAAAGTAACAATGGCATATTAAGGTTTTCTTCGTAATGATACGAAAATCTGCCTGGAAACATTCTATTAACAATGAGTTATTTTACGATCACACTTTAGGCAGGAACGTTGCAGAATAGCCTAGCCTTAAGCTCTTGCATGCTACAGTGTGTGTTTGTTAGGATAACGAAGTTCTAGCCATGTGCTTCCCTCACATCGAGGATTGTAACTAGAAAGACAGTCAGGCAGTAGCCTGAGTTCAAGTGGGAGGTTGGGGGTGGGGGGCAGCTGAACCGATTAGTGACTGCTGTTCTGATAGAGGGATCGAAGGGAAGGGGTGCCCCCTCCCCTTTCAAACATTTTTAGCTCACCTCAGCCATGTGGCTGGGCGAGTTATTTATCTATCTGTCCCGTCACAATGTATTCAAATTGCTACTACTACATCCTTTGATGTTTGATGGATCATGACGAAATTTGGTCTCGATGATGACCAAGTGAAGGGTCATGTAGGGTGTTGAAAAATTAAAGGTCCATGGTCATCTAGTGGTCGATTTGGTCCATTTTGTGATCATATGAACATGATGCTTCTTCTCTCACAGATCGAATTGGATTATTATCATGATTATGATGGTTGGCTAGTATTTTCATTGACAAATGGGATGCACATATATTTCAGGACAAGGGTCATCTAGGCTTCGATTTCGGACATTCTGTTTGAACGGTCAAGCGGCTCCTACTCCGACAGAATAGATTGGATGGTTATCAAAGTTTGTCAGTATTACTATCGATCAATGGTACATATGGGGTGTTCATGAATTTGAGGTCATGTTCATCTTAGGGGTCAATTTTCGCTATTTTGTTCGAACGGTCAAGCGTCTTCCTCTCCGACAGAATAGGTAGAATGATCATGAAAGTAGGTCAGTATAATCATTGACCAATGTTACATATGGAGGGGTTCATGAATTTGAGGTCAGTGTTCATGTCGGGGTCATATTCAGCCATTTTGTTTGAACGGTCAAGTGGCTTCTACTCCTACAGAATAGATTGAATGATCATGAAAGTAAGTCAGTATAAACATTGACTAATGTTACATATGGGGGGTCCACAAATTTGAGGTCAGTGTTCATCTAGGGGTCATTTTCAGCCATTTTGTTTGAACGGTCAAGCGGCTTCTACTCCTACAGAATAGTTTGAATGATCATGAAAGTAGGTCAGTATAATCATTGACCAATGTTACATATGGGGGGTTCATGAATTTGAGGTCAGTGTTCATCTAGGGGTCATTGTCAGCCATTTTGTTTGAACGGTCAAGCGGCTTCTACTCCTACAGAATAGATTGGATGATCATGAAAGTTGCTCAGTAATATCATTGACCAATGGTGCAAGTCCTGACGTTCCACGTAGGCATGTACAACCTGTATTTCGGATATTGATTGACAATAAAACGAAAATGGAAAATGGCTCCTGGTTACCCGGAAACGGAGCCTGGTCCACATGGAATTGCCGTGACCCAGGCTCCGTTTTTCTGATAAAATGGCTCCTGGTTCTGGCTCCACTAAAATCACCCTTGATAGGAGGTTTAAGAAGCCTGAAGTTTCTCCTCCTATTATGATGTCATCCAATGCCTAAATATCTGTGTATGATTCCCATTCATTAATTATTCATTGGGTTCCATGAGAAAAGTGATAATAATTTCTAAAGTTGACAGCATACTATTTCAAAAAGTGTTTGATAAACTGCTGAGCATCACGCGCGTGTGCGATTCGTACATCACATATGGTATCTGCGAACTCCATGCAGCATCAAATTTCTTGCAGGTGCTTGCCTACTACACGTGGGTCCATGTATGTGTGTCATTGCTGATCGCGCTCACTTTCTCATTTGGTCAGCAGGTGTTTAGTATTAGGATTGAAACCAGCTATATCCCACTTTCCCGCACTGAAACTACATACATATGTCACGTGGTATTTATGAATTTATTACGACGGATGTTTGAAAAAGTTATGGAAGAAGAAGCACACTGTTCCACACAAGGAGGGTTGCATTGTTTAGACAGGCATACTCTATCCTGTGGGTAAGGTATGGTCTCCACTTCTAGTTGCAATTGATTGCAATTTTTATTCTTAGACAGACTGGTGTTTGGTTTCATAAGAGTCTCTTTTAACAACAAGTGTGAATATCATGCTTGATCTGTCTTCACCTCTGATCCAAACATGACAGAGGGCTCCTATAGAAGGCAGTGCTTCTCTGCTAAATCAATCCCCTCATGGAAGGAGATGGAAAATATAAAAAAATAATGAAACCCTCGTCTGATTATGTCTAACACCTTCTCCTCCTAGACCAGAGAAAGATGCTGCCCAGGAGAAAATGATGACCAAACTGAGGCAGGCTAACAACATTGATGAACTGCTGAGAGCTCAGAGTAAATTCCTCACTGTTAAAGATTCCCTGGTATGGTCCTGTGTTTCATAGACAGATATTGCTCTCTTGCCACATTCAAACAAGCATGCACACACATAGTCTCCACTGTATGTTGCGAGGACGTCTATTTCGCCAAAAAAAGTCTGAAACACAGATTTTTCAGGTCCTCAGAGGCTGTGTTGAGTCCTCGGAAGAATGGTGTCTTGTCAAGTTGACGTCCTCACAAGTCAGTCATTTGTCAAACACAGGAACTCAGGGGGTAAACACTTCAAAGCTGTTGTGAGGACTTCACCCAAACAACCCCCAGAATGTGTAGAGGGCTGTTGAATGACGTTTCAGGTCCTCACAAAAAAAAAATCCTCTCGCAAGGCAGGTGTGTTGTCAAGTCATGGTCCTCGCAAGTATAGATTAGTCTAATAAGTACACATGCACATACATGCATGGTCACACAATCTTCACAATATGTTGTGAAGATGCCAAATTGAAACACACCCCATATTGTGCCACACATTTCTACCCAGGCCTTGTCGCGGGAGGAGGCCGATTAGAAGTGGCAGGGGATGTGGCTAGGTGACTCCCGGGTTTGTGTTCTCATGAGTGAGTGTTCATCATTAACGATGGATTAATGGAACTTACCCAGTGCACACAACTGGGAATTCATTGTGGGTGCCACAAATCAAACCTGATGAGTAAAAACTAAGCCATAACACCAATAACAAGCATCTTCTGGGCCCCACACGTACCACTGTCCAGGATGCGTATGCAGCAATCACTCCATGTCACCACACTCGCTGAGGCCTATTATTAGGATTCGCGCGTCCGTTACTACATGAGTGTGCTTGGTGAGAGTTCCAAGCAAGCACTTTGTGCACGTCCAAGTTGATGGCGTTTTCTGCATGGACACTGGTACAAATTACGATAGGTTCATATGCACACATATGCTACGCAGGCAACTTCAAAGGCCAAAGATCATGTAACAGATTTTTGATTCTTTAACGAAGTCTGAGGAATCTATGCAGTCATGACAGCGTGTGTGTGTATGTGTGTGTGTGTGTGTGCGGGTGTGTGTGTGTGTGTGTATGTGTGTATGTGACACCTGGCTCGTTAACACGATAACTCGACCCCACCTGGATGGATGAAGTTCATACTTTGTATGTGGGTTATGTGGGTTCCCCATAATAACAGACTCGAAAAGTTCATACTTACTTCTGGTCCTTCCACCTCCTAATTATTGCATTGTTGATGAGAATCTTTGAGCATTGTATATATCACATCATTAATACAAGCATGATTG
>JAODTT010014456.1:0-15994 GCA_025400115.1 Pentamera pediparva
GGGGTTCCGACCGACGTGTGCTTAAGGAAAGACGTGTGTGTAGATTTCTCTCCTATATGGTTGTCATTTGATAATCACCTTGTGGACTGCTCCAACACGCTCTGCTGCCTCTCCGCCGCCTTCTCGGGAATGACTTGGGTCTCGAAGTGTCAAAGTTGCAAATAACGCATCCTAGAATTCGATTCTCCATTGGAATTGCACTTTTACTGGGCATCAGAAATTCATTATTCCGGGCAGTAGGTCTATATAAGTAACAAGAAATACACTTCCTGTGTGAGAAACCCAAACCCGACTCATTGAATACAAAAACAAGTCGAAGAGCTTTCCAGTCTCACAAATATGCTGACCTTCTAACCACTTACAAAAATACGTCCGGCGCACGTAAGTCCAACACTGCACGATTGGCGATGATGATAGGCAGGGATCACGTGCGGCAATTAGTAGCTACGTATGTATACCACATGAGCGGCAATGAGTATACGTATATACCACGCGAGCGGCAATGAGTTGCTACCTATATACCACGAGAGCGGCAATGAGTAGCTACGTATAAACCAAGTGAGTGGCAATGAGTAGCTACGTATATACCAAGTGAGCGGCAATGAGTAGCTACGTATATCATGCCACGTGAGCGGCAATGAGTAGCTGCGTGTGTACCACGTGAGCACGACGTTTACTTGTCTTGCCTACAAATCGATTTTCTTGCTGCTCAAGGATTACCACATATCTCAATAAATCCACATGTTGGTACGGTTTTATCCTCACTCCACTACATACACCAAGTATGTACTCGGTGTATTGGTAGTTTTTATCACATTTTTACTACTAATTCTGAGAATGCAGGCAACTGCATGATGATTATTATTTGTATACATGAAAAGGAAACACCCTAAATGCAGATTATTGTTGTAAAAATCGCATCAAAACTAGAACGAACAGTTGACATATTTGAATGAAGAAACACACTGACATTTAACTGACTCATTTGTGGAGCATTAATGCATTGTCCTGAATCGACTGATTGAAAACTGATTTGAATGGCCAATTTTGTAATGATAGTAATTTATGTACCTATCGTAAGCTGGGTACGTGTATCTTGGAATTTACTAACGTCTGTATGAACTCCATGCAGTGCTTCAGAACAATTTACCAAATTAAACCACCGTATTCCTACCAGGAAGGCTCCTAAATGTCTGACAACAATGATCATGAAATATAACTAATGGTTACAGGATACAGATGTTCTGTTATACTGACATTAATTGTCCTAGATCTGATGATGCTAATCGATGTTTTGGTGATATTTCATTTTCAGCCTAAAATTTTCACTGATGCAGTATGATTGCCTGTACCTCTGACATATAAAACAAGTCCAATACGTCACACCTGGCTTTACCGACGACAGTGGTCAAATACCCCGCTATCAGTTGTTTGTGTCCACTGCCATTATTCTGATATCTCTCTCAGCCCTCGTCGAACAAGAAATATCGACAAAACCCCTGGCAGCCTGGCCAAAATGACAAATTCTTACTAGGAAAAGTGTACGGAGCAACAGTAATCAATCTGCATCGTCCTTAGGCTAGCCACTGTTATCCCAGAATAAATCGATCCATGCGTCTTAACTCCGAAACGCCCTCTGTTCCACACCTTTTCCACACCCCCAACAGAAGGTCTCACAAAGATATGTTTTCGCATTTATTAAAAGTGAAGCGGGAGTACACTGTAGTCAAATGCGCCGATGGTATTCTAATGCCCCTCCCATATTATGCCATTTTATTGGGAAAGCCTCAATGTATATGTGTCCGGAGACTGATAATGCCTAATAAAGTGTGAACAATTCAGTCTGGCCCATTTCTTGAGGTAAATGTCGAAAATAGATCGAATGTGGTTCGATTGCCCTTGGGTTACCATCATCACAGACACGTATACTCAGTTGCAGGTGGCAAAATAGGATCAGACATAAATTAAGCAGTATATTGGTTTGGGGCAATATTCTCCGTCCGAGAGGAACCTTCTATGGATGAGCACCGATTCTCAATAAGACATGTTCGAGGCAGTCTGTTATCAATTCACAGTGAGCCATTGGAAAGTCTGATAGTCATATGGCACGAAGATGTCGATTTGTGCGGGTTATCTGTATTTTACCAATTCTAGAACTCGACTATATTAACTAGTTCTCACCGGTGATTTTTCGGATGAATGTTCTCGATAATAGCAAAAATTCTGGAAAAACGCCACCAATGTGCATGAACGCGCGGCAACCAATTATTCCGCGCCGCTTAGATAACCAACTGCCCCCCCCCCCTCACCTTCCGTAACGACAATCAAGGCTACGCCCGAGCGGAGACACAGGTCATATGCCTATTGCATTTTTCGACAAAACGGAATTGTCCGCAAGCATCCTGACAATCAATAGCGCGTCCAGCACGTTCCGTGTGTTGTTACCAGGTATATTCGATCAACGGCAACGGGTTTTGTTCCGCCTCCTGCTTTGGATATAGGTCTATATTTGGCAGATTGGACCTTGGGCTCATTTTGGTCTGATAATCTCAGTCCATTGATTTATTCCAGATGTGGTCTCTCGTTGATATTATGATCGGATGATTAACCAGCCTAATTCGACCCTAATTCGCGAAAAGGTGGTTAAATGCCGCAAACACGTTTGGCGTTCGCTGCAAAGAGAATAACTGGAAGCGATACACTTCGTCGCTTTCTGGTGTACTGCACGACAAATAAAAAACGCTGTGTTGAACATATTGGTAAATTATGCAATTGAACATACGTTGTACATTCACCAAAAACGCACGACGCATATCTTACTTATTTGACAGTACGACAGAAAGGACAGTATAATTACCAGGGGATCTTAAAATGCAAACACAGGCAAGCTAAATATAAGATTATCAACGGTCGACGGCATGGGATTGACAACAAGATACTCCTTTTTGAGCTGAACTGGAGTGTACTCTTCGATAGGAAAACATTTTTATTCAATAAATGTCAATTCAAAACACGAAACCCGATGAATAGTTATCACCTGTGTTGTGCAGTCACGTTTTCACATAAACATGTATTGTGCTGTTATCTAACGTGATGTGTTGTCTCTCGTTAATTGTAGTGAAACATACAACTGTTATACACCATGGTAGAACAAGACAAATGACTGACCGAATAAGGTTGCAAGGTGTAAAGCAATAGAAAGAAACATTTTGTAATCAAGCTGCGGATAATGTGCATCAATAATATGAGAAGAGCGATGAAAAATATCATTTTGAAAAAAGGGGGGTGTTATATAGCAGGAACGAACAAACAAATATATTTACCTCCTCAACAAACATATACGAAAGAATGAAAGCGTCAGTGCGTCACTAGACCACTTTAGGTTAGAGAGTATATAGCAATGCGTTCACTCCATGAAAAGCATATATGTCAAAATAATGTGCCAGATAGACGCTTAGAATCAACCACATTCCTTCCTTAAAAAATCATCTTTCGGCTGCTAGATCCTCTGCTTTAAGACAGCCCCGGGGAAATTGTTCATTTTATTGTTTGTGGTTCTCCATAACTTGGAATTTGAATAAGATAAAAGGGTAAGAATGAAAAGATTCTTCCTAGACCTATATATATAAATCCTGCAATCAAAACAATCCAGATAGAATGAAACAGAATATTCACCAGAAGAACTACAGTGATCGACCACAATGTTTGGAAAGAGAATGGCCCAGTAATTGTTCCATTCAGTGGCCTACCTGCTTGGCGAATAATCTGACCAATGCTAGTCTATATAGATATACCCTACTCCGTTGCCTATGCGAAGAAACAAAAGTGGAAATGGCGTTAGCGCAATAACTCTCCAACACAATGTCCGAATGACATTAAACTTGGCACACAAGTCCGCCCTCAATATTTCTCGGATGGGTTCGGAAGTGGGCGTCGCTGCAATGGTGGGTGCCGCTAATTTGCATACTACGGGCAAAATTTCCAAGTTTGTCGGATTTGTACGAAAGTAAGTGGTTGGGGACTACAGTTGGTCCCGACAAATGTGGAAGTCGTTTCAAGGTCATCGGAGGTCAAATTTGCATGATTTTCGCGATTTTTCTCAACTTTGACAGATTTGAACGAAACTTGGTGGATGTATATTACCTTTGTTCCCGACTAAGGTGGAGGTCATTTTGAGGTCATCAGTGGTCCAATTTGGATTAGGATGAAACTTGGTGGGTGGGGACTACAGTTGGTCCCGACAAATGTGGAGGTCATTTCAAGGTCATTGGAAATCAACTTTGTGTAGTTTAATGCGATTTTTCTCCCACTTCGTCGGATTTGAGCGGAACTTGGTGGATGTAGACGACCTTGGTTTCTGACAGAAGTGGAGGTCATTAGGAGGTCATCAAAGGTCGAATTTAGCATAATTTAGGCAACATCCTCAACGGTTACCTTCTTGGTAATTTCTAGCGAAACCCCTCTCCTGCCTGCCACAACCTTCGTCGTGAATAGTGGATACTGTTTCCCACTGATTGCTAAATGCGGGGATATACACGTGGCGGTTTACCCGCCTGCACAGGTCTAGTCAATATTGATATATAGTAACATTACTATACAATCTGTACGATCAGTACGATGATTGGCAACAACAGTTTATGGCTGAGGCATGATTCCCATTTCGAGCAGTTAAACACGCGATTCAACTTTCAAATGAGCCGATACAGTGATCCAGTAGAGGGAGAGACAGATACGCACGTGCGCGTTGAAAAGGACCGTCTTAAAGCGGGATTCCATTTGCGCGGATGCGGGGTGCGGAAAAACACCAAACATGTAGCTCTTACGCGAACACGAACGTGGAAAGTGCTCGAATAAGCTGTATTCGGGTTACAGAGATAAGTACAAATCCCACGGTGACAGGAATTTATTCGAAAAATATACAACGAACGTTGAGAAGGCAAGAATACTATGCGTACCAATGCGGCATATCTTCCCCATAGAGCAAGTTAACGTCCATACATTCAGGAGCTGCTACATATTGTTACGTCTTTCCGCCTTATCAGCCATCTTTCTCCCCTTTAAAAAATGTTCATTCCTCGAAAAACTGCGACATTTAAATATATACCGCATTCCGCATCCGGAGTTACCTGTTTCTACTTTTACTCGATCAATGTATCTGTTTAGTCGATAGTTGGATCGCGTAAGTGTACCAACATAGATGTGATTATGTAATCTGCGCACCAGTTTCTGACTTTGATGACGTGGTTACTACATGAGCAAAGTATTAACTCTCTACCATAGAAAGGTACATATTTTGTAATGCCACTTACATGCCTTAGCGCGCGCACAGCAAGCGTAACAACGAGGACCCGTAGCAATCCCCAATGACTGGCCTCACTATGTAACGTCAAGGAACCTCAATTTGGCCCCATACATTGCAACACACTAGATCCGTAGCCTGAGCTGCCTAACCATGAGCATCGGCAAATTGCTATCAGCCTCCGTGACTAAAATTACTAATTATAGCGAAAAGTGTACATGTGGTGTAGAAAATGAATGTCTCCATTGATCTGCAGAATGAATTCTTGAGAAAATTTCCCCGATTTTGTGGCAGGGTCATTCGAAGGCCTAATGCCTAAATTAATAGCAATTTCACCAGAATTACTGATTTTGTTGCCGGTTCTCTCCACAACTTGTGCAATATGACCTAAGCATATTATCAGTTTGAGGAGCGTGAGATGGTGATTCCGATGGTATGAATACGTTTTACATTTGGGCTTCATTGGGGAAATTACATCAGTAATTCGTTGATCAACGGTCAACCATGCTACATTACGTAACCCTAATCGCGCTTGACTGACTCCCAAGAGAGTTACCAGTCACGGAAACTGACAGCGTAAGCACTCTTCCGTCTTCTTGATGAAAAGAGAGTGTTTGTGCGAAGCTTGCTACCACGGTAAATGATTCAAACCGATCATATTTTTTTCTTACACACTAATATATGGTATATCTAGTTGTAGCGTAAAGTAAATAAACATCAGAGAATAACTGGAGCTATCAATCAGCTGCTGATACCAATACGGACTGTTATCGTGATAAAATATCGATGTTGAAACCATGTCATTTGAAACTTTAAAAGAGAGATTGATAAAAATGTTAATGTCATTAAATTTTTGTTGAAGCTCCAAAACCCCAGTTGACAGGAATGTGACCTTATGAAAGCTTAACAAAACACCAATGAGATGAAAGCAGAGGAAAAATAGAAGAAATTATGATGATATTATATATCTTAATATAATCTTATAGTATTCGGCGTCTTTATAATAATAAGCAATTCGCAACAAATTATTTTTTCTATATACATAGACAGGTATTCCGTGCACACAATACAGTAATTTCTACTCGAAAAATTCTAGCTTACAGCTGCATTTACTTGAATTTGGGAATAGCCATATATGTTTCGTTTCCCGATAATGTTAGCAAATATTTTCATAATAATAGTAATACTCATTTTTTTATTATTTAAAATAACATTCATCAGTACGTTTCTGACCTCCTTGTCACTTCTCTACTATTCGAAAATCCACCAATAAAAGCCGAAAAACACACTAGCTACACTAGCTACACAAAAATCAATGTCCATCATGAAAGTCGATTTAATCACACACAAAATATCTGCCTGAAATTGATCACCTGTTCCACACAACCGTCAAAAGCATTAAAAAGTCACTTCTATATAAAATCGTATCCAAACCAAATAACGCACTCCAATTCGTTAAAGGTAAACACACACTTATCATGGAATGACCAATGGGGAAGCGTCAAGTGTCATGAATGACGACGAACATATACGTCGTATAAGTTGAAGACCTTTGGAATTATGTTCTCTGAGTCGCAGTTGAAATTGTGTCATTTGACGTGGCATGCGACGGCATCTGATCGCTTAAAATAGTTCAAAAGCGCGCAACTAGTATTCTTCATGATATGTCAATTCATTTAGCATCTGTATGAATCAATGATTACTCCATATATTAGTCGGATAATAAAATACAATGAATTCCGAACCCAATTATTTCTACTTTATAACTACTTATTCAACGCTTCATTGACGCTTCATTGACCCTTTGCTAAAGTTCGGCCCACGCTGATATTGACAATGCTCCGTTCGAGTGTCAATATCTCGAAATATGGGAACATTGTTAATGCAACACATCCCTCCATATAACCTGCTACTCTCAGCTACCAAGCTGTACTGTAACTTATATTACGCGTACTCACTTCTTTCCCAATTCTGGAGCAAGTCAAATAAAAAAATAAAGAAAATACTCAGGTACTTTTACAAAGAAAGTGACCACTCATTGATTGCCGTCACAGTGATGGACTAACTAACCCATCTGCCTATAACGATTGAACGTCACCTCAATTTAATAAAATCGTCACGTACGTGTGTTTTTTTTTTGCTTCTTCCTGCTTTTCGAATGATCCTCGAAGTTACAGTGTCGATGGACACTCCTTTTCTTTACAAATAGTGTCAAGACTTCAGCGAGTAAAATGTGGATAATTCCTGCTCCAGAGACCGTCATTTAACGACAGGCTGAGTGAATAATTCAGCAATATATGTACATATCGTTTGCCGTACGAGACGAGTGAGGCAATAAACAATAAAACATGCATCCATTTTCCTGCATGTGAACTTGTGAGTGACGTATCGAAACGCGCTTCGACGGTGTTTCGCTGTATTCGATCCGTTCGGTTACCTAGCTACCTAGCTAGCACGACACTCTAACACTCAGCTGACCTACACTCCTACTCCCGAATCGAAGTCCAAAGAGCCTCCTGCAGATTCTCCTGCGGATTCTCCTGCCACAAGTAGCACTTATAAAATATTCAATAATAATAACTACGCTATACTTATATACGAAGCATGTATGAAAAATTTACCAATTTCGTTACAATTGTGGCTTTATAGGAAAGTTGCAGAGAAATATCTGATCTGATCGTTCTATCTTGTATACGCACAATTGTAATGCATATTCATTGAGTTTTTAAACCACATAGCTGAAATTATGTTATGAGCGCCATGACGCAGATGCCTATATTGCCGAATCATAGACGAATATAAATATCTATCGATCATTCTCAGATGATATTATTGATTTCTAATCAACTACATCGTCGAAGCGAGAACATATATTTTTGGGCCCTGATATTATACACGAGAATACCACATATTTGCTAACACGGGCCCCAGATGATTATTTGCAGATGGCAAGAATTGCCCCAGGCAAAAATCGCACATTGTATTCAGTTATCAAGAAGTTATTACACGAATATGGATATTGTGTCACTTCTTGAGCAATATAGAAACAGGGAAATCGTGTGATAGGAAAGATAAAATACATTTGGTGTTAGTAGACTATCACAAAATAATAATTTGCACGATGAAAATACTGATCTGCTGATTTCACGCCAAAAACCATTCGGAAGGGTTAATCTGTACATGCGTCCACGGGGAACGATAAAATACACATGTATGCATATACACATACATAATGATGTACTGCAGCTCTAAACGCTCAACTATTCAACAAAACACCGAGTGAATTTATTATTCTACAGCACGATCAACATCGCCCTTGTTACACCGAGGGATTATAAGTGCAATTCTTGGTTTCTCAACTGATCATTTCTTAAATGACAACATTCCTGAATAATCTGATAACCCGTATAATGCGTATCCCTCCTTCATCTCAACAACTGAACAAGAGCTTACTTCATTCATATAACATTACGGGAACCTGCGGTAGATTAGCAATTTTTCGCGAGGCCACACTCTAAAAATATTGTTTAGGAATTAAACACTTTCCTCGGATAAACATGTCATGCTAGTCAGAACTGTGGAAAACCTGTCCATCAAAACGCAATTTAATCGAATCAGGATTTTCTTGGAGAATGATTTGTTCACATTATAGCCAACCGTGAACATACAATAAAATATATAACTGACTTATCCATGAAGGCGAAAGGGCAACTTTGGAACGGGCGAGAGATATTTTCACTGCAATTGTAGATATTTAGAAATGTTTAGTAAGATCTTCGGAATCATAAGGTATGGCCTTTATAATTTATCGTTATTTGACAGGCCCCTATTAGGGCTAATTTAAAACGTGTTATGATATTGATACATGCAAAACAAATGTCAAATGTATATAGGCGAATAGGGGGGAATTTATTGTATACACCCTGTGATCGACTCCTAACTATTAACGTTTTTCGGGGGTTTTATGACTTAACTTGAAAAATCATGAGAATGTTATAACAAATGGAGCCGGTAACGCGAAATATACACACGTCTCATTTACGTGACTGCCCTAATTCCCGAAGGTGACATCTATGACTAATATTTGCCTCATGAATATTACGAATGACCAATTTATTCGAAATGCGGTCGACATCCGACAACTATGAGAAGCCGGAATGGCTGAATTCTATAGATAGCTATAGACTTTCAATGCTGAAATAAGTATGCTAAAAGCTTACCAAACTATCGCCATTTCAATAACGCCTCTAGCATACAACATTTAATGTCCTTGTTGCCGCTTTGTTGGTTAAAAGGTGGATGATTAGTCGGTGGTTTGTTTCAATACTTTCGCGAGGCACTATCGTCCGGTAGCATTTTGTATACCGTTTGCATACCGTCACGACGGAAAAGCACAAAGCACAAAGACCGTTTATCATCACTATGATATGTCAATGCACATTAAGTCATAATATACCGTGTAAACAATTCTTTGTCGTGACGTCATGCAAACGACGCCGTCGCTCTTTCGCCGAGTGTTGCGAGACGATAGTGCTTCTTCAACGTGTTGTAAAATGCAGTACGGTCTAAGGTGAACAAAATATTCAATTGCACATCCCATGGACAAGTCGTTCAAGACTTCATACTCATAGAAATAATCACAGATAGTAGTAACAGATAGTAAGTTGTGCAAGAACTCCAAAAATGTTTAAGTTACACTTACAAAAACTGTTTATACATTTTACTAAGCTTTAGTAAAATTTACTAAAACTGAGCAAAAATTATACATATATTCATATCTATATATATTCATATATATATTCATATAAATATATATATATATATATATATATAATGAATGTAAAACGGACATTATTTGGGTTTCTATATAAATCTCACTGAAACAATTATGGTGTTCTAATAGGCATGTTACTTAAACTGCGTTGTATTTTCTGCGATTGCTTCCCTATACGTAACCGTTGTTATCCTGCGATGGCGCAGCAAAGCTTGCGAGGTAATAGTATGCTGGGTCAAAGTTGGCAGACTCGAATGAAAGCCAAATATGATAGGAACTAACATATTAGGTTCTAACTGTAATATTTATCAGTTTATTGTCTCTTGTTCATGTGGGAAACGCTGAAGAAGGTACATACTGGGAATCTAACAATTGTGATTGGCCCACAAATAACACAAATTCGTTACGGGTATAAAATAAAACCAGTTTCGAAAACAGCTAGATAATGCGCATTGATCATTTGACGCTTTACACATCTGTTTAACAGCTTAATATAGGAAAATAGACAACACGTAATACTGCTGGGTGTTCAATAGAAAATGCAAGGCTTTGAAACATTGTCACACACTGTAGTATCCACACCTCGATCACGCACTGGTTCCGTCCCCTCAACACACTCTAACGCAATTGTTAAGAACAACTATAAGTGATGGTGGAAAAATTAAAAAGTGTTGTGGTCTTTCATAAAGCTACTATACCACTGCAACAAAAAACATGACAGTAATGTTGTTTATGTTAGGCCTAACTGAGATGTGAAATATAATGTAAAGGTACATATCTACACAAGTAAGTATAGCTCAAAGCCTAGCAATTGAACCCATTGAGAAATGTATATGGCGGTTTCTTTCATAGAATAACACGTGATTTGTTTTGGTGAACTAAAATTGAGCATAAACAATTTCACGCGGATATGCTAACCAAACGAGCACAGACGAGCTCGGACCCATGGAGTTGTAAACTAATAACGCCAACCTACTGCAATCGAACGACGGCTGTTACGCACTTACATGTGCTGTGAACATCGTTAGTTTTCTCTCTTTCATTTACATTTTAAAAGTATATAATAAGGGAAAATGAATAATTTGATGGGAACAGTAACTGAAAGTGCTTTTAGGCACACAACAATCGAAATTACCCTTGGACAAATTTCGCCTCGATAACTTATAGTCCATGCGCTTACTTCTATCAGCCTATACGGTATACCAATACATTGGAAACATTCCATCCACATTATAAGTCGTAATTGTATGTGTGATCGCCGTTGGGTGAGAGTAGAACATTGCTTTTTCCGGGAAAGGGGAACGAATCTGGTAACATATTTCTATGTCGATATACTTCATGAATAAAGTGAACCACCATCAACAATCAGACTATAGGACATAATTACGACAACTCCATATTGATGTTCTGTAAATATTCATAATACAATCCATTGAGATTTTGTCATTGTAATTACGTGGTTAACCAAAACTGAGTAATGTTGCTCTCCTCCACTCATCATAACATTATTGGTGACTTTTAAGTAACATTCCATTCTGGATGACATCGACCGATGATACTGCCCATGTACTGATGAGAGGTCAGTCTCCGGCTAGGCAAGCTAATGCTATAGTTATCGAACGACGGATGATACGCACTTCTCTGTGTAGTAGTTGCAAGGTATACTCATCAGTGTAAATGGAATCGCGTCATTAGGATACCCAGGTGATGACTTACTGACGAATGCTCAAATTCTCGGTGTATTGACGATTGTGGTGATATATTCTAATAGTACGAACGCCGCTACGCCGATACACACATGTCACTTTCGACGCAAAAACACGATTTGTAATAATAAAGTTAGAGTATGCAACATGTGACCAGATAGGTACCCATTACCAATGTGAATGATATCGACTGATCAACCTGTCAACGTGCTGGTGTACTGACAAATAACCATAACCTGTGTTTGGCCCATTGACAAATGTAAAGTGTTATCACAATGACACATCGCCACTACGCGGAAAACAGATTTCGCCTAACCGTCAGTATAGACCTACTCCAATGGTAGGAAACTGCGTTGCAGTGATTACAATTCTGAAATGCATAATGATCATTGTAAATTGGATTCGCGCCATTGAGGTCCCCAGATGTTGACGTACTGACGAAGACACGAAACCTATGTTCAGCCATCTGATACGTGTGCTGTACTACCGTAATGGTACATCCATCGCTACGCCAGCAGCCAAACATAGACGTTACTCTAATCGTAGAACTGCCAGTAATACTAAATCAGGTGAGAACATATGACCAAGTAGCTTATTACAGTACCAATGGCCAAGTCAAAAATAGGCATGGAAATATATTATAGGCCTAAGCTCAAATAGAGAAGCGTGAATGACAATATGAATGGTGGTGATAGTGTGAGGTGGGAATTTCAGATTACAATATTACAGTGTAGCGCCATCAAACAAAACCGACGACAAATATAAATGTATAAATTCTTTCTCATATGATGATGTTTATCGCAATTTTGAATGCTTTTATGCTGATTTTTAATACTCTCATTGGCCAATGAATATACTTGTTTGTTTTGTAACGAAATTCCGCAGTCGCTATCTAGCCAACATTATTTTCTAATCACTGTATATACAAACTACTGATTTATTGAATACCGGTACTAATACTGGTAGCATTCCTGTTTACTTCAATGGAAACAATTACTTGAAATTCTGCAGTACTGAATGATAAATTCCTACACGGAAACCACCAGAAACCTAAATTAAATACTAATAGACTGTAATAGACTGTCGTTATGATGAAGTTTAATACAGCACGGTACACATTTGAGCATTACACACTCCTTTTCTGCGGTCACAGTGTGCTGCAATGCAACATATATGACCGGTATCAGTTGTGAAATAGTACATATAGTTCGAATCTGCTCAAAAATGACGGGTGGCTCATGAAATCCCAAGCGAAAACTCTGCAGCTTATCGGTTTCTCGAGGCTAGTCGTTTTTGTGTGCAGGTCAAATGGTTGGCTTGTTGTGATAAACCCCCCGAGGTCAAAGCGAGGTTTCCTTTCGTCCTAATTTATTACTACGGAAAGAGAAATGGCTAATAAAATTCAGCTGATAGAATTGGGGGAGATGGAACGATTTAGGCTGTTTCACAAATGGTTGTCTAGTAATGAATGAATCTATAGCCTACTAGTACTTCAAGCACACACAGTACCGATGTGACTGTACAAAATACCGAAACAACAATCCAGAGTCTCTTGCCCAGATTTGTGATTAGCCGACATCCTTTCAAACCCCTCAGTACCGGTACCGACACAAACGGCAAGAAACGAACAAAATAAAATATATATTATTCAAAAACAAAATATAACTTCAGCTTAATTGCCATCTAGAAACACACACGAGATAAGTCCCTTCGCCCCCTTAGACTTTACCGGAATGGAATATTCTTGAGATGTAGTTTTGTTGACTTTGGTTTTACCTTCCAATTTACCCAGGATGTATCGTCACATGTAGTGACATCACGGAGACGTGGACGGACCTGGCTCCTCAGATGGCGCGGGAATTGCTTTAGTCTTCCTCGATGATACCGACTCCAGCTCCACGCGGTCACTCGTACCGGTCCGAGCAACAGGGTGCGCCTGGCGATCAGGCGGTGATTGGCTGCTGCGTGTTGTCTGGGTACTGCCCCATGGTTGCCCACTCGGTGTGAACTGACCACCAGGTACAGATTGAACTCTTGACGTGGGCTGCCCACTTACCGAGGGTTGCCCACTCAGCGAGGGTTGCCCACTTACTGGTTGACCAGCCGTCCCTGGGTGGTGGCCAGATCCGCCTGGTGTTGACCGGCCACTCGGCTCTGGCTGGAGGCTAGGTCTCTCTTGACATTTTCGTTTGTCCCCGCTCTCACGATCATCCTCATCCGTGTCGTTGCTCCCAGAATTCCCGCTGCTACTTGAGGGCGCTATCTTGTTGGCAGGAAGCCAATAGTGGACGGAACTGTCAATCAGATGCTTGAAGCGGCGCATTACTCGGTTCCCGATTGACTCGTAAGGTTCGGCCATAATCTGGAAAAACAATAAATTACTAAAATAGCAAAACAATCCCGGACCGTTCCTGAATATTCATATGGTTACAATTAGAGCCATTTTACTGCTTAAAAAATTAAATTGTCTGGTTTCCGTTTATGCACTTTCCCTTCACACCTTCCTGTATTCATAATGTGCATATCGTCCCACCCGAAGCAGCTTGACTCGTTTGATATACTCAGTGACAATAAGATCAGGGGGCCTGGCCGAACAGTGTAGGCTACTCCGCTCCGAACAGACCAAATTCCCCCCACAATGGACATAGATAGCCTACATGATGGACCAAAATACCCCTGTACAGATGTAAGAGGAGCCTAATAATTCCTTGACTCTCTGCGGGATATTGCCAGACAGGATCGAACCTCCGGAAGGGTGCAGACCTGAATACTGCACTAAATGTCAGCTGCGAATCCTTCACCAAATACACGGAATGAGGCTGAACTTCAACTGTCACAATTACAAGGACATGCCAAGTGAAAATCGTTCATGATCGGCTGCACTAACCCTAATCTCTAACCTAATCCCCAACTCTAACAAAAATCATAATCGGTACAGTACAATACCATTAGCCAATCAGAAAATACCTTACGAGACAAAGGATTCCTCAGTAATCCACAGAACATATCTTTAGGAAAACGAATAAAATCAGCGATAACTCTTAATTTAACATCCTTGACAATCATCGTCGTGATATTGCTATACTGGAATAGATTTGTCCCCCGGAAATATGCAGACACCTAGATTTCCCCAAAAAAATTGAAAAACAACACAAATACCAGGATATGTCACAAACGTGTCGGATTAGATCCGGAATTGGCAACCCATACACAAATGCATTCAATTCCAAGATAAGTCTTTGGTATGACCCGATCAACCTCCGTCTCCCGGGGTTCTTGTACTTCGCTCATCCCTTTTTGAATTCTTGCAAAAGGGATCATTGCAGTCGTCTTTGTATGTGTGGGGGTGCGTGTGTGTGCGTGTGCGTGTGTGTGTGTTTATGTGTGTATGTCCGTGCAATATGTCACAACTTGATATTTGGCACATAGCTTTGTCATGTGGTGTAGATGTGCCCTATTTTTGTAGCCTGTCAAGTTCACCAAAGGTCCGTAATAGGCAAAAATTCCAAAATGATGAAAACATCAAAAACTCCTGAAGGCCGGGTCACACATGGTTCAATTTTGGGGAGTAGTTGTGAGTTGGGCAAGGGGATATTTCAAAACAGCACATCAATGCGATCCAAGGTTATCAAAGGTCACTTAGGGGTCAAAACCTGCAAGAACTGTGAACGCTTGTTTTCTGGCAATAACTTGATAACGGAATGTCGGAAAGAGTTGGGAGGAACGCCGCTGTGTTTCTCGAATTGCTCCCGCATCGGTGTGAGCTTTGACCTCAGATTGACCTTGACCTAAATTTTTGGATCCCATGGTATTTTCTGATCAAAAATATATATGGGTTGACCCCGTGTGACCTTCGTGTGCGAAGTTATCGGGGGTCAAAGTTACAATTCAAAAAAATCATAGTTGGGATCTTCGTACAGATTGGTGATGGTGTTTTTTAGATTCGGTGTGTAAAACTACATATGACTATGAGGTCATCCTAACAGGTATGTTCATTTTCGTAGATACGAGCCAGAGAAAAAAATAGTCGAACTATTTGGGATATGTGATAGAACTCTGTGTGCTCTATGAACGAATCCGACTCCCGCGTCAATCGGACACCTGGTCCTAAAGTTATAATAGGTCAAAGATTGGTTTTGGTAACCTCCTAACGATAACATCGGGTGCGTAGATTGGAATGCATAATGCTGTTAGGACTGGGTGCACATCATGGAG
>JAODTT010014457.1:0-10676 GCA_025400115.1 Pentamera pediparva
GAACCAAATTTCAAATTTTGTGGGAGATTCAGAAGTATCATTTTGAGTAGCATTTTGCAGTTTTATACTGTTTTATCACTACTGACACTATGTGATCATCTATCCAGAATCTGCGAACAACTTCTAGGTAGCACCACCTAAGGAACGTTATTGCCCAACGTTATTGCCCATCACAATAGCTCAACCAGCTTAGCTGGTTTGAGCTAAACAATACAAATAGGCCCAACATACATGCTCACCTAAATGATGTAACAGAATTAACACTCATGGAATTCGCAACACCACACATGATCAAATCAATGTATCTGGCTGAGAGTGTCATATGTAGCGAATGACCGTTTCAACATTTAAATTTCCTATCTGTAATAGACATGTAGCAGTCAAGAACTCGTGCACATAGCTCTGAAGTTTGACTGTTGTCACTCGCCATGTTTCCCACTCCTGCATTGTATGATATAATTAGGCTTTTAGTTTATATACATCTAGGCCTATCAAATGCAGTGTATGTTATTAGGGATTCGATCGATCAACTTTACATTGAAAACAGCTACAACTTCGTTATTCATTTTCTATGGATAACTTCCGATTATGCAACACTTCAATCTATAGTCTTTCTAATGTTGTAAATTCCCTTTCCTACTCCAGATTTTCGCGATTTTCTCCATTTCTGTGTCCCGTATTCGTGATGCCTTGATGTATCACCTTGAAACTAACACAAACATACATGTATCTAACAAACCAATGAGGAATCCTGATAAAACCCTGGTCAGTTCCTACCGAAGACTTCGAAAATGGGACCCATCACTGTTGTGCGTGGTGCTCCTCATCTGCATCAGAGTAGGGGAATTGACAGTGCTCCACAACTGTAAAAGGGGCTGTGGGTGCGGCTAGTTGAGGCATGAAGCTCCTCCAACCCCTAACACGTTGTCTCTCTTATCAGGAAAGTAGGCACCGGTATCATACTCACTCAGCAAATTTGTTGACTCGAGTCAAAGACTTGAGACTCGAGTTGCAATTTTGTTGACTTGTGACTTGACTTGTTTGATTTTGAAATCGAATGACTTGCGACTTGACTTGACTTGGGCAAAAAGAAGTTGACTCGACTCGACTTGACAGCCAAAAAATGACTTGAGACTTGACTTGGTGGTAAATAACTTGTGACTTGACTTGACTTGGCAAAATGTGACTTGTCAACAACTCTGGCAACTCGTGCTGATCAATCTCGACACATGCTTTCTGTGTCACCACATTGTGTCCCCCGGGGGACATCCCAGTAGGGCAGCCACATGTGGTGCACGCTACTAAATTACAAGTCACCTCGAAAGGTTCCCAATAACGCCTGGGCAGGACGAGGCAATGGAGATGAAGCGCCTTGCGAAAGGACACACCGGGAAAGCCAGCTGGCTGGGATAAGAACTCGCAACCTTTCGATCACTAGTCCTGAGCCCTACCAACTGAGTTAATCCGATCTCCCTATTAGCCTGTTAGCATGTATTGAGAAGGAATATAAAATTCCAATCAGCTTTTTCTCTCTTTGGGCGTATTTCTCAGAAATGTCAGGAGCTGTTCCTAATCTCTTTTCTGATATATATACCATGTCTCATATTCACTGTATGATCCGTACCAGTCTCTCTGAGCGATCTTCCAGACAGCGCCCCCAGGAGAAGGAATGGCCGGCCTGATCGGTATGGTTGGTGTGGGACTCGAACCACGGCCCCCAGTGCCGCAGTCGCGACGCGTTAAGTGCCGGACCATAACATATAATTATCAGTGTAATGAATATTCATGATTGGAACAATAGATAAGTTGACGTCACTTGCAAACAGGGTTAGTACTACTCAGGGTCTCGGGGTCATAGACACATTTTTGGGCGGTTTGGACCCCCAAATTTAGATAATGTGTGATTGTGTGTACCAAAAGGGTCTGAAAAGGAGGAAAATTTGACACCTTTCCCATTAAATGACAGTGCTCTCCGGATTTATACGCTAGAATCACATGATTGGACCCCAAAATTTCAGAGCCAGCGCTAACCTTGCTTGCAAATCGTCTTGCCTATTGATGATATTGCACAACAAGCAGGTGCTAGCGAACGTTAGTGAGTGAGTGACAGTAGCGCCATTTCATTTTCCCCATCCTAAATTAATCTTGAGAGGGAAATGAACGATAGGAAACTCACTGTCAGTATTACCCTGAAGTCAGGTCTGAACTTAATTTGAGGAAACGTTTTCCATAACCTGATACACTAGAAATGTAGGCCCAAACCTGAATTGTAATTCAGTGATAACGTTCATTAGCCTGGGCCAAGTAACACTGCGGCAAACTTGTGTTAGGGCCTAGCTGAACAATCTTGACAGGGCCGACCTAAAAAGTCTTTAAACTGCTGTAATTTGTCAGTCTGTCTAGAAACAAATATCAGAAGCCTCTGGCAATCCAATTTGCAAGTGTAATGAAGCTAGCACGCTATTGCAACACTTAACTGATGGGTACATATTACTGAGTTCAGGAATACCATAACAAACCTGAGTAAAAACTGAAACATTTTGCCCATATGGCCTCCCATAGAAAGGACAGAGAAAAGACCCACAATGCACCGTAATTGCTATTTGCAAAACGGTAGGGCTATGTTAGAAATGATGTGTATCACAGTTCGTCTCTTCCGGGCACTGATTCTAAATTTGGGTTTCCAATATTCATTGTCAATATCAACGTTGCACAATACAAATGTCACTGTGCATGCTGCACTAATTACTACAGTAGTGCACTGCTAATGCTATTGAGTATGGCCACAACGCCACAGCCTTAGGCTAGGCCTAACGTTAGGCTACATAAAACAACGTCTAACATTAGACCTCGGCCCTGTTTACGAAAAATATTCAAGTCAAATACGTCTCTAAAAAGCATGACAGGAATGACAGTACAATGATATATAGTTTAAACAGACCCCTTGGCCTGGTGAATTAGGCTAAGTACTGGGCCTACAAAGAATTACAGCTGTTATTTGGTGGTGATGAGATCCCCCCATACCTGCAGTACTTGACTAGCCATGTTGTTGCTTTGGTAAATTGGTATTGCCAAAAAGAAAACTCGATTCTCTGTCCAAAATCTCAATTACATTCTTGATGATGAGTTCGGAATTCAGAGAATATAACAGCCATTCTTCAGAGAATGAGGATAACTGTGAATTTTCAAATCCGTAGATTCCATCCTACAAATATCTTACGAAGAATCAAAGTAGAAGAAATATCAAATTGTCAACCCATTTGTACATCGCGTCAGACAGGGGGAATTCCCTCATGCGAAATGCATCTGTTTCTATTGCGACCTGACCAAATTAATGGGACGAATCACTGCAAAATCCTTCCTATATATCGCAAGATTACGGATCTAATCATGGGAAAACATATTTCAACAGAAAATTATGTGGATGAATGACCTCCAGCTTGAGATGAAACGATGGCACTGCATAATCTTGAGAAAAACTTCCTAACCATTTGACACATTTATCCATGCTGAATGAGACATGCCAGCTTTCGTGATTTTTTTCAACAGCAGTGTTTTCCAAAACAGAGTAGATTTCGCAGAACCGAAATGCCTCAAATACTTCCAACAGGGTAAACTATGAAAAAATTGGTGTACCTAAACAGACCCACATTTTTTCAATGTATAAGGAACGAACCCGCATTTTTGGGGAGAATCACAGAGACATTCTGAATTATTCAAGTAAAATTGAACTCAACAAGTTTGGACTGAGCGGCAATGCTCGCAACAAAATTCTTGGACTTTGGGCGCCAAAATATCTACTTTTTTGCAATTTTTTCAAAAATCATGCAATCAAAAATTGTGCGGGACAGTGCAACTAACACTATACCGAAATTCCACGACGATCGAATGTTCGGGCTAAGAGCTCAAACCAGCTAAGCTGGTCGAGCTATTGTGATGGGAGCGTCACTCTATCTATCTATCTAAGATCTATCTATCCAGTCTGTAAACTTTTGCTTTTTCGGCTGCCAAATGTTCATTCTTTGACCGATGTCAACCAAACTTGGAGACAATGTTCATTGGATGATGGCACATCTTCGACCTTTTGAAGGTCAAGGTCAGAGGTCATCAAAGTGGCATTAGGGGCTATTTTGTGAATAAATTTGCAGAACTGCAAAATGCTACTTCTCCTACAGGGAACAATAGATTTTCTTGAGATTGGGTTATAATGTTACTTGGGTGGTGCTACCTTAAAGGTGTTCACAGATTTTCGATGGATGGTCATATAGTGTCGGTTTAACATCGTCTCGATCCTAAACATGTAGTGTTCGAATTGCGTTCTACACCACCGCTATCATGCTACAAGCTTGTGTGATAACGGGGAAATTCTTGGAAATTATTGCGAAATACCACGCGGGCAAAATCGTTACATGAGAGATTTGAGGAAAGGCGCCCGCGTCTGCGCCTACCCTCCCGCGTCCGCCTCGTGGAAACGGCTTCATTCAAACTAACAATGGTCGAATTTCTTCTGCCCGCCTCTGCCTCATGGAAACTCGGCTTTGAACAGGAAAACTGTTCATTCCAAAGAAGTACCCATAGTTAGAAGGTAGGAATGCTGCCAAATGGAGCAGATGATCTATTGTTCGGGTCAGGTCCAAAGTCATCTCCAGTCCAAGACTTCACACAATTGAAGATCTCGTAAACTCAATGACTGTTGATTACAACAGTGCAATGTTCATACCTGATGGGTATTTTCACTATGTTGGCTACACAAAGTTGTTTCTGCCTCATATCGAATGACATTTGAGGTGAATAAAGGTAACGGGAGTGCCAATGAATGGCACAGAAGCTCATCTGGTGATTTGCATCAATGTAACACACATGAATGTAACACACAATAGAATTGGAATGACACATAGATGACTGTTGACCTTGAAGGCCTTGGACACATTGAATCATAATACTGATCAACTTATGATCGGCCAATTCCATCTGTCTGAGAAGGCAGCTCTGAGTGATATATCGTGAATTCTGTACACTAGAGATGTACAGAAGGTCTATCGATGAACAGTCATGTAGTTTTGTATTTTGGTCAATGATAATACTGACCAACTTTCATGATCATCCCATCGGTCCTGTAGGAGTACAAGCTGCTGGACTAGTCCAGCAGAATAGCGAAAATTGCTCTGTGATGACCTTTGACCTACAATCACTGAACACCCTATATGTAGCAGTGGTCCCCAGTAATACTGGCTGGCAACTCTTTTAACCATCCGATCTAATCTGCAGGAGCCTAGGAGAAGCAGTTTGCATATTTCCACAAAGTGTCCGAAAGTTACCCAAGATTACCTTTCACCACAAATTCCTGGAAGCCCATATGTACCATTGGTCAGTGATAATACTGATCTATTATGTAAGAATACAAGCCACTGGACTGTTCGAAAGGAATGGCTTCACCCCATATGACCTTCTACCTTGCATCTCCTGAACACCCCCCTGAAAATGACCATTTCGGCAAAAAAAAGCTTCTTCTCCCACAGATTAAATTCGATGATCATGAAAGTTGGTCAGTGTTATCATTGTGGGGTGGTCAGAAATTTTAGGTCGAAAGTTATCTTGGGGTCAACTTGGCCATTCGGGTCGAATGGTCGAGTGGCTTCTACTAATACAGAATAGATCAAATGATCATGAAAGTTGATCAGCACTATTGAGGACGAATGAGGTGAAAGGTCATTTGGGGGTCAATTTTGGCCATTTGGTTTGATGTCAAAGGTCAAATGGCTTCGACTCCATCAGAATAGATCGGATGATGATGAGGGTTAGTCAGTATTATCATTGACCAATGGAACGAGGTAATGGAGTTGAAGCGCATTGCCTGAGGCACACTGGAAAAGCCAGCCGGTTTGGACTTGAACTCGCAACCTTCTGTTCACCAGTCCTAAGCTCTACCGACTGAGCTAATCCGATCTCCGAGACATGTGTTGATGTCTCATCAAATTTGATTTATTCACCTACAGTGCTCACCTACAGGAACAGATTGCAATTGCTCCATTATTATGCATCTAACATAAACCTGAAGATTTGCTCAGTTAGATCCCAACAAAACATTTATTGCTCATCTACAGCCTGAAAATCAGGACAATCAGTCAACCCCCCCCCCCCCTCCCTTAATCAAAGGTTGCGAAAAGGTAGGCCAACTGTACTAGTCAATTCGACAGGAGCTGTGGTAGGCATGGTGTGTATGATCCAGCGCCAGCCAGTTGGCCACCTTGGAAGGTGTTGTGGCCACACAGGACTCGGTAGCACATAGTCTAGATAATCTTGACGTCACTCATTGCCCTGATGGAGACCCCTACGTCTAGATCCACCTATGTACAAAAAATCTGAGCACTTTTTGGCCAAATGTCATGTTTCATCACAAAAATGGGCGGAGCATAGGCCATAACCCCGCCTTCGCCACTGCTAATCAATGATGCAGCCTTGGCCTCGGGAGCCAGGGCCTTGGCCTTGGGAGCCAGTGCCTCGGCCTCGTGACAGCCAGCCTCGGAAATTTGGTCGAGGCCGGACAAATAAATTATGTAACAAATACTTTATGCTGATTCTGATTCTGTATATGTACAACAGTTTTCCATGATGCAAATCTCTTCCCAAGCCTCCTAATGAGTGCAAATATGTATGAAATGTAGGATGATCATGACCAGGGCCACGTTGGGGTAAAAATTAGGCCCAAATAAAATACGTTGCTTTTACTGTATGTTCAGCCGGCCTCGGAGGGTGCGGCCTTGGCCTCTGCCTGAAGCGAGATGCATCTGCCTCGGAAGTAGCGGCCTCGACTACCACACTGATAATTATAGCCCTGCAACGTGTGAAGGGATATTATGGTTTTGGGTGTGTAGCTGCCACAGGAAAATTTAGGCATGCAGTAGCGCAATAACTCTCTCCTACATTGTCCTGCATTTGAAACTTGGTACACATGTCCGCCCAAGTAAAATCTTTGATGGGTCCGGAGTGAGCCTTGCTGCATAACTGCAGGTTTCATGCGATTAACACGAAACTTGGTAGGTGTGGTCTATAGTTGGTTCCGGGAAACTCGCGCAATTCATGCGGTTTTCCTGAACTTGGTGGATGCGGTCCAGAATTGGATGGAATGACATTGCTGTCATTTCCAGGTCACCGGAGGTCAAATCTGAGATTTGCCGAATTTTTTCTTCCAGATTCAAACAAAAAACAATTCAAAGTTACTCAATGAGTAGGGAATATAATTGTTCCTGAAAAGAGTTAAGGTCATTCTGAGGTCAAATTTCCATGATGTATGAAATAAGTTAGTTGGATGTAAATCAAAATAATTTATTTGTGTGCGGCATGGGCGTCGATCCCGATGGGCAATAGATCATTTACAATGCAGAATCACATCTGTAATTTATTGAGCATCCAAACTGCTTCAAATTATGGCGAATCAGAATCTAAATTCCACAAAATCGCAGTCACACTCTAAGTGGGCCCCTGGTCCCTATGGACAGATGCAAAGCATTCACGCTGCCATTTATAGTCTGAGGAAACATAACTTAGTCTTGCTCCTCTGAAATGTATTACTTGTCAGATGCCCATGATGTCATAATTATTCATTGTGCGATGATGCGCTCGAGTTGTGCAAACTGTTTATATAACCCGGGCAGTTCTCGGGAATTCACTCAAATTTTGTAAATTGATCCCTAAATAGAGTGCAAATGTATGTCTATGTCAGTGGCGTAGCTAAGGGTGCATGCGGCTCCCACGAGGAAGCTGTGATCCCCACTCCCCCAGTCATGGAAGCAGCTGAATTGAGAGAAAATAATTACAGACAACGCAGGCCTGACATACTGCGAGTGTGGGTTATCATGTGAATCTAGTCTACCTAGGCTATTATGTATGAGAGAACTGCGCTTGAGGTGAGGTCGAGGTCTAACTCGAAAAGCACATGGTATTGGTAAGGGAAGTGTCGCAAGTAAGTTGGCAGACAGAATAAATGGAAGAGAATGCACGATTCATGAATGATTATTGTACCATCTCAACTCACCTGACATGCATTACTTTTTTCATAGATTGAATATTTTCTCAATAATTGAGAAATTGCATACATAAAATGGATGTTCTGAGGCTGAACTCGTGCAACCACAAACAATTCGGAAGGGCCATTTCCTGCCAGTTGGGGGGCCTTGTGGCGCTCCACGTAGATAGTCTGCTGATGTCCCCTACAATTTCCCCTCCGAATCGAAATCCTGGCTTCGCCAAATATAATGAGGCAGTATCGTACATCATGGTGTCATAAGGATTCAAAGGAACCAACTCAATTCGGACAAACAATACCAGGAATTTGAGCAGAGATAAAACAATGGTGGAAAGAATACCCAAATTATCTCCTGAGTGCTGGATTTTTTGTTATATAAAATGTCCCAAAACATATTTTTCACCTTTTTGGGGTCTGAGTAAATTGATCTGCCCCACCAATTCAAGTGTCCAATACACCTGTACATATGGACATTTCGTCACCCAGCTGTTCAGTTATGTTCCTTATGTGATGAATTTCAGCCTTGGGAGTCTGTTGAATTGCATGGCGCCAGGGAATGTAGGGGCCTCAAACTCGGGTGCAATGCGTGCGTGCACAGTGCCCTAGTACTGCCTACGAAAGACCAATGGTGGCGCTCCGCTCATATGGAAAATTATAGTCGTACGTCCCCCATCTTACAGAACTTAGCAACGCACCTGTGTAACCTTACACCTAGTCAGTTTATTACACCAGCTGTGGTGATTGTCCATACTGCCTGAAATCACACATCTAGCATGTCTAGACGGGTGTCATTTCCGCAATCTGGCAGGTATAAAAAGGTAACATTTTCTTTGTTCACTCCGCGCAACCCAATGGTGGCGCTCCGCTTAGATGGTCAAATTCAGTCCGTTCGTCCCCCACTCCTCAGAACAACCCCTGGTGGTACATCGACTTGGTCTCCCAATGATCACTCAATGTGGATATATTACATGTTTGCGGTTTACCATTCAATGGTTGTCTATATAGTTTGAATTGAATATGCTACTTTTCGTAAGTTTCAGAACAATATAAATGTAAGTGACTGTTTACATTGACTTTTGACAGCCTCAAGTAAGGCAACAACTCATGATAGCATTAGTTTGCATTGTATATATCTCTATTGTGTCTATTACCTCCAGTTCAAGAAATATATCGAATGTGCAATCTACAGCTAGCTGATACTGTTTCTTTTTCAGTCTGGTTTCATAGTTACTGTATTGCGCAGGTCACCCTTACTCTGCTGATATCTAGTGGGGATAGTGTTGGCGCAGCAACTGCATCTCCAGTTCACCAATGGAAACAGCGTCTGATGACTTTTTGATTGCTTGCCAGAAGCCAAAGGAATATATGCGATGGCATGCATGTGTGTTACGCCCCTTGTACACACGATAACTAGTAAATGAAAAGGTGCGGAGACTTCATACTTGGTATGTAGGTTGGCCATATGGAGTACATGGTCCCTATTGTTTTGGGGTCTGGTCCAAGGTCATTTGGGGTCAACAGAGGTCAAAGTCTAAAAACCTTGTAAACACGATAACTAGTGAACGAAAAGGTGCAGAGACTTCATACTTGGTATGTAGGTTGGACATATGGAGTACATGATCCCTATTGTTTTGGGGTCCCGTCCAAGGTCATCTGGGGTCAACAAAGGTGAAAGTCTGAGAACCTTGTGAACACAACAACTAGTTAACAAAAACGGTGCAGAGTCTTCATACTTGGTATGTAGGTCGGCCATACGGAGTACATGATGCCTATCGTTTTTGGGTCAGTCCAAGGTCATCTTGGGTCAACAGAGGTTAGAGTCTGGAAACCTTGTGAACACGACAACTAGTCAACAGAAAGGTGCAGAGACTTCATACTTGGTATGTAGGTTGGCCATACGGAGTACATACTCCCTGTTGTTTTGATGTCTGGTCCTAGGTCATCTGGGGTCAACAGAGGTCTAAGTCTAAAACACATTTGAACACTATAACTAGGAACGAAGAGGTGCAGACACTTCATACTTGGTATGTAGGTTGGCCCTACGGAGTACATGATCCCTATTGTTTGGGGGTCTGGCTCAAGGTCATCTGGGGTTGAAGGAGGTCAAAGTCTAAAAACCTTGTAAACACGATAACTAGTGAACGAAAAGGTGCAGAGACTTCATACTAGGAATGTAGGTTGGCCATATGGAGTACATGATGCCTATCGTTTTTGGGTCAGTCCAAGGTCATCTGGGGTCAACAGAGGTTAGAGTCTGGAAACCTTGTAAACACGACAACTAGTCAACAGAAAGGTGCAAAGACTTCATACTTGGTATGTAGGTTGGCCATACGGAGTACATGATCCCTATCGTTTTTGGGTCCGGTCCAAGGTCATCTGGGGTCAACAGAGGTTGAAGTCCAGAAACTGTGTGAACACGACAACTAGTGAACAGAAAGGTGCAGAGACTTCGTACTTGGTATGTAGGTTGGCCATACGGAGTACATACTCCCTGTTGTTTTGATGTCTGGTCCAAGGTCATCTGGGGTCAACAGAGGTCTAAGTCTAAAAAACATTTGAACACTATAACTAGGGAACGAAAAGGTGCAGAGACTTCATACTTGGTATGTAGGTTGGCCATATGGAGTACATGATCCCTATTGTTTTGGGG
>JAODTT010014568.1:0-10673 GCA_025400115.1 Pentamera pediparva
AGATTGCAGGAAACGGCTCTCCTCGTGGGACAGTACGCAGCATTCCTAAAATTGATAACAAATTTGTATTTCAGGAAAAGTTCCCCAAAAACTGATCGCCTTATGGATCAAGGTTTTTGCGTTGAGTGTTGTGGCATTCTAAAATACGATGCAAGTGAGGCTACGGTGATGAAAGGAGCAACTGAGCAATGGGAATAGCAATAACCCCTACGTTCGCGCGAAGCGCAAGATTTTGCAGGATCCAATTCGACCAACTATCGACATTGCACTGACCACTCACCGACCTATTATCTAGATAGGCCTAAGTGTTTTGTTCAGATATTATAATCCTCATTTTCAGGACTATCATCTGTGCGGACCACAGGCGCATGGGACACTTCCAATTGTGGCCAGATATTTTTTGTTTGAATCCCCAACAAATGGCCAAATGAATATAACACATGTGAACAGGTACGACTGCACGCCAAGCGCGCGCGAGAATGTTAACAATTTTGGGCACTCATCGAAAATTCAGGCAATCTATATGGACTTCACTTATCTTCACCTGAACTTTTATTCATTTCTTAATTTGAACAACTTCGTGGCGTTCCCTGACTGAATTTCCGATGCCTCTTTTAAGAGGTTTTCACCCGCACTGTGTGTCTCCGTAGTGATAGTATGTGCACCGTGCGAGCACCCAACTTTCAAGTGGTCGCACCCATGAATTTATCGCTGAATACTCCATTTTAAATTGGAAAATAGACCTATAAGCCTATGCCCGAGAATTGACGGTTCCCGCCAGGAGGTAAACTCAACCCCCTTCCCTTCAAGGAAGCGATTTGTTTGTTTGTTGTTGTTTTTTGTTTAACTGACTGGTCCCCTAGCAGGAAATTGACAACGCCCCACGAAGAAGCAGGCAACACCAAGCTGGCGAAACCAGTCTCGTGCAAACGATAGGGATTGAAGAAGAACCCTTCCTTCATCTGTAATGAAGAACACACCAGATCCAAATCTGGGGCATTCTTAGTTGAGGAACATTATATGTCTGCACAAGGAACATCAAATATCTGAACACTACCGGCAAATAAAAGATACCCGCGCGCGCAGCGCGCAGTCCGCGCAGCAATTTCGAAGATTGAGCAGCAGAATTCACTCAACTTTATCATTTAGGTCATTATGCCTGTGTTTAAACACGGTTGCTGCGAGATATGTCGGAAACAGTGTCAGCAAAAAAGCAGTCGAGATCAAATATTTGGGGGACAAACTGCATTGCGTCCCCCCAAACAAAATATTGGAGGGGAAGCCGTTTAATTTACCTTCATTAACCCCTGTCATAACCTTGAAATGACGTTTAGGATTACAACCACATTAGTATAATATTCGCTAATGTACTAATATACTCTAGCACAACTCTTCCTGATTACAATTTGCCACGTCTCATTCCAATACAGATGAGTGAATATAAACCATTCTGCGACAGTGAACAGTGTGAACACACCCACAAGGCACACACTGCCTGTGAATCTCCAGCTATATTATCACAAGTGGCTCAATTGGCTACAGTGAAGGTAAAACCGATGATCTAATTGAAAGTAGTTTTCTCCCCAATTTCTCCTCAGCTGAACCCACAGGGTGCTCTGCACTTCTGTGTGCCAATGGTGGAAATGTAGACAAAACTATCCGAGAGGGAGCTCAATAGGAATGACTGTGGGAGAGTGATGGGGGTAGATTTGAATAACATCTGATCACACTTCGGCACTACGCAAACAAAAATGCAACTCGCCTCGACCAGTGACGAACTGCACCACCCGCCAAGTTTCAAACTGATCGTATGTACGGTTTAGAAGTTATGAACGAACGTGACGAACGACCCGCAGCTAGAAACAACAACGACGGATAATGTTACAACATGTGTACCACAAGCATTCAAACCCCACGACAAAGCTACACACGTGCAAACGCCCACATCCATATACACAGAGATGGGCGGGCGTAAGAGGCGGAAGTGGAAGGAGTGTCTTTCATGCTGAACAGGGCAGAAGAGGGGGCAGTAGAGGTGGCGGTGGTACGGGAGAGAGGACAAAGAGGGCGCGGATGAGATGGAAGGTGTGTCCTCCATACTCGGTGGTGGAGGAAGAGGTGGGGTGGACTGCAGGGCCTGCAGGGGCGGCGACTTGCAGGGCAGCATCGTCGGTCCAGCCACTGGATGATGGGGCCGTTCCGCATGGGTTTGTTCATGCCTCCCCCCCCTCACAGGGAGCCCTCGATCGCACAGACTACGCGCGGAAATGGATATGTGGTATTTCCGCACGTGTTTCTTCATGTCATGTCGAGATCGTAACCTTTTATCACAGTCTTCGAGCTCAGGTTTGCGTGTTTAACCTGTATGAATGACAGGAAAATAATGTACGATAAACCAAAATAGATGTTTCGATTATGGGAGATAATAGAATAAACCTGTATCCAACTAATTCGCCAACATTGTGCCAATGTTTCTGTGATATCCGGGTAATTGCTAACCATAGTAGGCTACCTGACGAGGATGAAAAAGTTTGGCTCAATATGAAAACTTCGGACTTCATCTCAGGTATTCTGCAATTAATCTTATTGATTACCTAAAACATCATGACTGCCACAGTGGGAACTGGGGCAAACACAATCCAGATTATGCCACAGTTGAAATAGTCTCGTTCAAGACTCTGTGTCTTGTGATTCTCTGGTCTTTTTTTTCCTTCATGCAACATATATTGCTTAGACTGCCGCACCCATAGATCTATGTACGTCTCTGATTTGTGTTAGTCACCGAGTGATTTACCATTGATCGCATGTCACTGATGCATACACACAGAAACGAGAGGGACCACTATATTAGGTTTTTTTTTGTATGACGCGGTATGTCTGAGGACAATCTCGGTTGGTACTCTGCCACTATTAAAGTTGAGTTGGCCGAACCAAGCCTTTGTTAAGGCGTCTACGCCAATTCAAATTTCCCTGTCCGGCCAGCGATACCCGAATCCAGCTCACCTTTAAACCAGAGCCGTATCCAAATATATGGCTCTGCCTTTGTACCTAACTACACCACACCCTCTATTTAGGCAGCCCGCTCGAATCAGTCAGCCTCAACGCTTCGCCGGGGGCAAGAATTATACGATGAATATTAATTTGATTTGATTTGATTTGAATTCTACGGGTTCAGGAAGCCAATTAAGGCTCATGAAGGAACCCTGGCCAATTTGAGCCAAATTCACGGGGAGACGTCAACGGGTAATTAAATGACGTAGTTTATTCAAACGACTAATTACAGTTGACGTATGCAATGACGCCTGGTTGATGCACAAATTAGGCCCTCACAACCGTCTCGCAATAACATCATGTCTGATCACAGGACAATGATTGTGAAAATTATGTTAATTCAAACTCATGAGCTCCAGTCCCCTATATACTCTTCGGTTTGCCAAGCAGAGAACAAATATTTATTGAATTTCGAATTATCCTTCCATTATCATGATTTTGAACATTATTGCATGGAATGGTTCACCAAACAACCCAGCTCCTAGGTCACATCACATGACTAAGAAAAACTCATTTTGGCCCCACCCATCAATATTTCCACAACCAGTAAATTCGGACACATTTGCTACATTCCGTCAGTGACTGTAATAGATTTGTCGGAGCCAACAGGGTGAGAATACCACATGCATGGCAGTTTGCACCACTAGCCCATAAGATTGCCAAGAAATTGTGATATGGTAATTGACAAAAGTGTTGCATACTCGCACGATATACTTTAGGCTGCAGAGTTTACCCTAAAATCACCTTTCCTTGACCTACAGCAATGCCATATTGCCAGGGTTCAACAAACTTAACACAGCATACCAATACATCACAAAAAAGAGTCTTACTGTCCCTTTTAAGGCTTCCATACAAATCGTCTACAATCAGTGCCATACACTCAATCGATATTTTTTCGCATAGGGCCAGGCCAAAGTACAGCGCCTGTTCAAATGGTAGGTTTGGACTGATTGACAGCTGATTAGTGATGGCTGCACACTGAGGATTGTACACTTGCACCGCTTGTGACCTAATCTATTCCCCCCAGAATCACTCCCTTGACCTACAACAATGCCATCACTTGACAGGATTTGACTAATTTATCACAGCAGATCAATACATCACACAAAACAGAATTTGACCATTCTATTCACAAGTCCCTCACAGCCAGTGCAATTAACCCATTCAATAATTTCACACTTGATCGCATTCTTCTCTGATGAGCCAAATGATAGGTTTGGACATTACTACTACAATAGCAGCTGATTAGTGTTGGCTGTTGTGTGAGGCTATGCCGTTCGCTGTTCAGCAGGGAGTCTCTAATCATACTGATACACACACTTGCCAACATTATGCAGATTGTCCATGATAATAACCTGTTTGTAAAATTCATACTATTCCAACAGCCTAGGCCTAGGCTCAGACATGCATGAATCAGCAACGAAAGCACCTTGGCCTCAGATGGAAGTAAGCCTAATTAGCAGATGGGGGGCAATTCCCTTGAGAAAGTTTAGAGAAAGGCATGCAGCTTACCATTCCAATCAGTGCGAAGATACCTGATTATGAAAGTGTCAAGGGCGCATCGTCCCGTTACGGGTGGGCACAAATCCACCTCAAAATCATGAAGGGGGGCAATTTCCCCCAGTTGCCCCCTGTATCCGCCCTCGACAAAATTCACCCTTCAGATCAACTTACTCATGGGAGCACACGTCTGTATAAAGGCACCCAACCACTGCTTCCAATCACCCAGCATTCTCCGAGTAAGCAACCTGTGAGTCTGGCCCATTTCCAACTCTCTGACGGGCATAACAAATATTTCCCAGTAATCTAAGTTCGCAAAATGTAGGCTATACCGCAAACGCCATTTGCGAATAACGGGTCCACAGGGAAACCTGCCATGAGTGCCTCCATCTAACAGTCTGTGTACATTATTCTAAGGGGCCCAGGGCATGTGAGCGTGGACCGGCACTAGGTTAACAAATGCTAATTAAACTGCTCGAATGGTGCCTATCAGAAAGTTACTAATATTTGAATAGGAAATCTAATGGCCCAGCTACACTATAGCAGTATCCATACTGGGCAGCCCCTTCTCATTTATGTACGCATAGGCATAATGCATCAATAGATCTGCGAAAATGAAATGCGAAAAATTGGTACTGGACCCGGGAACTCTGCTCGTGACTCTGACACAACTGGCTCGGACTCGGTTGTTGCTTGGACTCGAAAGGCCTGGACTCGTCTCGGCTCGGACTCGGATACAGTGGACTCGACTACATGCGCTCTGCCTAATTGTCATTTTCTACAATCCAATTTTTATGGAGTTGGCATTATTCTTGATTTGATCGAGAGAACTCTAGACAAATCACCTATCAAAGATATTACATGTTGATTCAATGAACTATTTTTCTTCAGATCCCAATGAAATCACATAATCCCCATCTTCAGTTATCTAATTGGGACAAGAATATTCGGTGATAATCGGGCTCCTAAATTATTCAGCCAAGAGAGCCTGAGAGCCCACACCTCTCGAATGCCAAATAAAACATGTATCAATTTCACTTTCAGTTGCTATCTGCAGTTCAACTGTCTATTGACAAGAATTCCTGTCCTCACTTCCCCAATGTTCCTCCCATTCAAGGGAAAACAAAATGTTCAGCATTCACAAATAGCCAAAAATGCAATAATTGACAATGACAATGTCTCTGAAATGTCCTAGTTGAGGAACTCTGTGAGCAGTTGGGGTACCCGTCCAACCACTGGATATGCCACTGCTTGCAAATTATCAATGTGTGGAGCAGACATTTACAATGAAACGAATGGTGGGAAGTACCTGACAATGTAGTTCCTCGTTGATACGTGTACTTTTCAATCCCTGATATTCACACACACACACATCAGTAGGTTCGAATTTACCACACATAGTATACTAGAGTGAAAACTGTTGTACCCGTGGTATGAGTACGGGTACCAACATATGAGTACGGGTACGAGTACGGGTACGGAGTCATGGGTATGGGTACGGGTACTAAGGGATGAGGATGGGTACGAGTACAGGATACTGTACTCGAGTACGGGTACGAGTACGGGTACTACGAGACTGCTGAGAAGTAAAAATGTTGACATATGCTAATTATCTCATTTTTAAACATGCCGATAATCAAACCAACATTTTGACATACTAGGTCTTCCACAGAAATATTACTTTCAATAGTGCATTCGTTCATTCATCTCGTCTGAAACCAAATATGCCTACGTGTGGATGACAATTTCCTAATCAGCCAACACGACTATTCGACATAATCAGCCTATTTAATTGGTCCCAGGTGGTTGAAAACAGCAGTACGTAATACTGTCGTGCATGATTGCAGATCATCTTATCTAATCAACCCCACGAGGACGTCGCTTTGCTCATCACGCTCATTGTGGATAAATGACTCAGTACAGTATAGGATATACGTGGTGAAGGTCTGTTGATATATATATAGTGTTCTCTTCACCCAACACAACAACATCACATGTGGCCTACAGATCCCGTAGATATCCAAGCATCGCTCACGCATATAACGAGTACCGGTAACATAATTCGTTAGGCAGTGAATAATATATGGGCATTGAGTTGTTCTGTTCGGGAATTCACTTGTGCTATGTTTTCGAACTGTTAAAAACATTTTTTCAATCTGCTAAAATTGAAAGCAAATCTCCTGGAAAGAACATTTGATTGGAACGACTCAAGCGGGTGATTCAACATTCTCTCGGCACCCATGCATCGGACACCCATGTGGGGATATGTTTTCAAATGTGCATGCTTTCGACGGATTTTATACATCCGCAGTATCGTTTCTTGTGATGATGTTCGATCTTGCGGGATAGCATTGAATAAGCCTATTGCTGGTTTCACAGTTTAAATACCGGGCATTCATGAACAACACACGGATATCCAGCTAATATTTTGACCTGTTCAACTACTTGATGTGACCCGCACGTATGATCAGACGACGTTTTGTGTGAGGACGTTGAATTCCTTGCTTTCTACTATAGCTGACATCCTCACGTACTGTATTGCCTTTATTCCTGCTCTGCGCCACCATAGCCCAGACTATTGTTTCATCTTTTTCTTCTTTTGGCGAGAGTGTAATACAATGAAGACTAGATGTGCTGGGGAATACCCTCCGTGGAAAACAAGGAATATATTCATCTCTGAACACACGACTAGATCAGACGTTATTGCTTTTTGTGCGACTATCTTTGTTGTGAAACACGTAGCCTACAGGGATTCAACGAAATCCTTCGGGAAGTAGATTTTCTTTATGAGTGTCAGAACGTTCAAACCGAATAGAGTGGGTTTACTTGGCTATCTTCATCGGCGTTTCGAAGGTTCGGAATTTCCAGCACATCAAATAATGATGAATATTCGTTCGTCATGGATCAATTGCCCATGAATGCATCATAAGTGACAGTTCCTGCTCTGTGATTTTCCTTCGGATTACGCGAAAGTCAACTTTGTTGAGATGAGTATTCTAATTAAGTGTGGTTCGTTTGTCTGGGATCAATTCGGCCGAGGTCCATCAACGTTGGATTTTGGGCACATTTGAGCAAGCGCTATTCTTTCTCTTCTCGTGCTCAGTTAATCGAACTGACCAACGGGATACGATTGTGCGACGTATAGAGCAGAGGCTATAGACTGGAGTAAGTATTTGCTCTATCTACGCACCAACCACGCATGAACAGCCCACTGGGCAATTCGTGTACATGGGTTCAAGATCAAGATTAGCAGCCTCAAGAGCCTCACTCTAATTGAGGCTACCGTGATTCATTACTCCTCGCAAAGCGACATCACTGCACACAGTTGTTATCGATGTTTAGGCCTACAGAACTGATTCACCTGTTTACCATACTTTTCTCGAGCCTGGTGACAGTTTTGTCAGTCTTTCCGGTTTATCGACAAACAAGTGAAAATGGCCAATCTGGGTGCGGACGGTTATGTCACCACGGTGTTCCTGTTACTGGTGTGGATAATCGGAACACCGGGTAATATCCTCGTGCTAAGGCTCTACCTCAGAAAGGCCAAGAGGTCGAGTACGTTTGTCTTCATCAGCTTTATGGCTCTAGCGGACCTCATGCTCTGCTTCTCGATTCCGCTGAACATAACGTTCACCCTCACCGCCAACACGAATCCCAGGATCGGACTCTGCAAGATAATCTACTGTCTAACATCGACCTGTATCATGATGTCTCTCTTATCCGGTGCCATAGTGGGGTTCGACCGTTACTTAGCCGTGTGCCGCCCGCATGATCGTCGGCTCACGGTTCGTCATGCTCTCATGTTGTCCATCTCATGTACTCTACTCACTCTGGTTCTGTTATCGCCCACCTACTTTCTCGCGGAGATTTCGTCCTACGATTTCGATGACGGTTATCGGGTCATTACTTGTCAACTGAGATCGCCCGACGCCGACGAGATCACCGTAATGATCGTTCAGAGCGTCTATTGCGCCTTGATCGTTCTATCGCTGGTGGTGATCGGCGTCTGCTATATATTGGTGTGGAGGGCTCTACGTAGACACGAGCAAGTGCGTGTCACATCGATCAGTGCGCGTACTGAAGAGCGATCGCGAAGTAATTGTAACATCGACGGAACATTGAATTCTTGCGGAATCCGAGACAACCCCAATGTCTTTCCACGCTTCAGCGACACAATACGACTCGCAACCACGCAGCGGACAAGGGGTTCACCCGTGGCCAACCACTGGGATCGAGATGAAAACGAAATGAACCCAGTCCTCCCGAATCAACCAATTCCAAGTGATTTGGAGGCGAATTCCGAGAAAGTCCGTCAAGAGAGGTTGTTCTCGATGAAGAAGAGGGGAAACGATCGACTTGACGGGACCCCCTCGAATAAAGCTGATGTTGATTGGGACACAGTCCCAGTTGTCCAGAGAAACGAGGTATTGATAGGATCACCGAAGCGGCCAGATGGGGAGATACCGCGAGTAGATCATAACTCAAAGTGCGGAAGGAGTTGTTGTGGAGCAAATTATGATCCGAATGGAACAACTCCACAGGAGACTAGGAATACATATTCAAAGTCGAGATACCAGGAAGAGAACCTATTGACCAATCAGCGCCTCTACTCCGTTCCAAAATCACAAACTCCCGGGGCGCCCAACTGGAACACCACCAGTGAGACTGTCGTTACTTCAGAGCACCCGGCTCGAATGAGTACGAAAATGGCGGTGACTAGCCAGGATCGCTACCATTCGGTCACCGTGCGTCAGAGGGAGGCCGAACAGTCACGGATCGAAGATCAAGGGAAGGCAAACCTTCCGGTGGATATGAAGATTGTGGTCCAGCGCCGGATAACCATGATGCTAACGCTGACTGCTATTGTCACTGTCGTATGTATAGTTCCGATGCTCATCATCTCCTCTCTGACGGAATCGACCATGGTGTTAGCGAGGGAGAGGAGCGAATTCCTCTTCGTGGTCCTACGATTGGGGCAGGTCATTGGTTTCGTCAACAACGTTGCTAACCCATTCGTGTATAGTCTGTTCGATAAAAAGTTGTTCCGGGGGCAGCTTAGCTCCATTGGTCGTCTCTGTCGGAGAGGAGACGATTAGATGCTCTTCCTGAGATCGTGAATATCAGGGAAGATCTCTTTCTCACGGCTGATAATGTTCGGAAGAGTTTCACAGAATCTTGTTGAAATTGATTGGCTATGCACCATTGAATCAAATTAAAATGACGTTATAATTCCCAATTTGACTCTCAACTGTTTTGGCCACCAGAGTTTTGAAAGGGGTGGGGGATTGGAAGAGGACGGTCTAAGCGGAGTGCCACCACAGGTTGGGGCGGAGTGTACAAGGAAATGGTTGGCTTCAAATCAATTACTGTACGGGACATTTGCCTTGCACTGGACCAATACTAAATTGAAGCAACACTCCCACCGCGCATTCGGATAACACCATCAGGTTCTCAGACTGGAGTAAGCCGTTGAGCGTGACCAGGCATGCAAGAACGTACCCTGGACGTGTACTGTCCATACAGTATGACACTGGAAAGTACATACGGCCAGTCCGGGTCAGGCAGACAACCGTATAGGGGCAGGCAATAGGCCGAGACGACGTACTGTATGTATACCGTACTCTTCAATGGTCGTTTTCCCCGCCTCCTTCCATCCTGCCCCCCCCCCCTTCCTCTCTCTCCCTCTTCTCGTATTTTCCCTAATCCAGTGGTAACGGCAAAACAACTCAAAATAAGGAATAACAAGCATTGATACGAGTATGACATTGAACTGTCTTATCCTGCCGAAATCGAATACCATTATCAAATCATGGTCAGCTCTCTGAAATGTAGGGGCGCTGTAGCCCCCACCACCTATGCGGTAAGTATGTCTCGTTTTTCACTGTTCCTTCCCAGTTTTTCACGTTTGTCCTCTAGGCTATTCCGGTTTTTCTTCTCCTCTCTTCCATTCCCTTTTTTCGCCTCCCCCCTTTTTTCCTTTTTTTCATTTTCCTCCCCTTTTCCGCCCTCTTTTTCCCTTCCTCCTCTTTTTTTCTTTCATCTCCTCTCACACGGGGGTGGGGGAGGGGGGGGGGGCGTCCCCGACGCCCCCGAGAAACGCGCCTTGTTCCAGCACCTTTATT
>JAODTT010014679.1:0-10662 GCA_025400115.1 Pentamera pediparva
AGCGTAAAGTCGAGTTATTTAACACAACAAAAACAATAGAATACATTAGAAATTATCTACGTTGTTCAGATGTAGAGGTAGATAACTCCGCATAGGAACATCGCACGGAGATGGGATTTGGTCCTACAAATCTTTTTGTTTCTATTGTCTACAATATGAACTCTGTTATTGTCGACCCTGCAGTTGTTCTTTAGGATTTTAGTTATGAATAACTTGTGTACACAGTTAGTAAGAAAACAGCACCCACGTGTGAAAGAGGTGTAAAGTATCAAGGTATATTTATTCTTACCCGTTCCCGAATTGCTGGACTAATTGATGAAGTTTTCAAAACATTATAAACAGTACGGATGTAGGCCAAATTCTATTCAATTGATCCGCACCATGATAATTGCACTGATTATTGGGATTATGTTTCTAACACTTCTAGACTATTTTGGTCCGACTGTTGACGCGTTTATTCTTTGAACATGTATAGCAATTAAACATTCGATATTTAACAAATAAACACAGTACGTTCAGCATTAAAACGCGTTTCAAAAGTTTGGTCAAAGTAGTATTTAGAAAAGTATTCAATTTCTAAACACTGTTTCCAGAGTGTAATCAATGAATACCAACTTAGGTTAGAACACACACTGATACGCCTATTTTTCAGAAACTGTGGATAGTTATAGATAGTATCCAAATGCTTGAATGTCCGTAAAATAGCACTTCGGGTGTGGTCTTGCCTATAGGCTATAACGGCAATAGTACCATCTGCCTTACAAAATATATTATCCTTAGGCTGAAAGCTTTTTAGGACGCATATAAATTTGCATAAAATTATATCACAAGGTGGTTAACAGTAAGTAGTTATTAAAAGTCATAACATCAAGACATTAGCTTGTTTGAACTGTTGTCATTTTTACGCTATGCCTCTGTGGGAATCTGTAGCCCATGAAGTCTCATGCAGGTACATTATATGTAAGGAGGGACCTTTAACATGTAATATATTATGTATGTATTATGTTTGGGTGTATTTGACTAATGTTGCACTTTTTCATTTTCAAGGTGTCTGGAACTAGCTCGTCGGTATTCGACTAATGGACAAACCTAAATCAATCCGTTTCTATATGTAATATTCAGTCATCCATCTGGCTGGTCATAAAAGGCTTTTGAATCGTTTTAATTGGTTCACAATAGCTCGTACAAATGATTATTTCCAGCGGTGAACAACCCCGCGGTGGCGCACGTCAGGTCTGTTTCACTCTTGAAACGACTGGTTCAAGTTCACTTCGGCAAAACCGGGTGGGTCGATATTCACTGATTCATTTGGCTGGGGAAGAGAAGAGATTTTTTTAAATATACCAGATGATACTGTATGTTTGTGGAAATGGTATCAGTCAGAGTTCTTATATGAAATAAAAGTCGATGAACAAGTGGAATAAGACTGAACGACCACCAAACACAGCGATGTCTTTTCCCCCAACTCTCTGTCGCAGTGGTGACAATAGCTTGGCACGCCCAAGAACTGGACGAGTAATCGTATACATGAAGATGTGCTCATGTCTGACGAATAGGAATATTGAATGTCCAAATTGGATGATGTTTCAAGCTACACCTTGAATTACACGGAGATGTGAGCAATCATCTTTTGTGCATCCCCAATAACAGGCTCTATTTGTTTTCATTTATTTCAAACTCGGGCAAAACTGTCTCCTCCAGCATGACCATCGTGGTTTCTACTAAATACTGTCAATGACAATCTTACAAAACAGCTAAAGAGTGAGTGAAGTGTGACCACATTATCAACGTTTTCATTCTCCATACATCGACACAAATATCCACAGCAATTTTTCATCCGAGGCATTAGTTCTGCTGATTGCGCGCAAACCCGTACATGTAACATATAGATGATTAGCTGTTACGTATGATTGCAACTAGTTATAATCTTTGCTTATATAGTGTACATTTCACATATAATAATGTGTCGTGACGTGCCTCCAGTTAGAATTAGTTAGCACATAATAGTATCTTTACTTGAACGATATCTTACAGTATTTAACACATGATCACATCAGTAGTTTCCTTACCTGAAAACTGCCGGATGAATGCGAACATGCGGATTTAGCATGGAGTTTGCTCTCCAAGACGCATGAATAAATCACAGCAGCGAACAAAATGACGCACAAGCAGGAGTTGACACCAGCTGTAAATAAAACAATGCACTTTAGAACCGACAAAGGTTTACGAGAATATTGATTACCATGAGCTATTGGTGAATGTTGTCAATTTTCATGTAGTATATTCAAATTTTACGAATGAAATAAACAAACATCCGCAAGACTATTCACTTGTACCAGCTAGGGAAGCAACAGTTTTACGTCTTTTTCATGACCCCTGATACGTAATTAAATTATTGTACTAACAAGACAATGAAGTGTAGGTGGCCAGAACATTTAGGTATCAGTTCGGAAACCGATCTAACGATCTTGTTGCCTCACAAAATGAAAACAGTTGTTTGGTTGCTCAACTTGTTTACTTAAATTATTTGCCCAACTTTGCTTCTCTCTGAAACTGGGTTTATTCCTAATAACAAAGTTATTAAGAAATGAATTTACGAGAATGGCATAGAGAGATTGTATCACGTTTACCTAACACAAACAATGATAGATGAAATGTGGACCTTTTTCTATCAGTACATGGTCAGCATACTTACCTAGGCTACAACTATTATCCAGGTCTGTGAACAACTGTCTGGGATTGGCTCGGGTGATTCGCCCAATGACGCAGCGCCTTGTGCTGCAAAAGAGACTTCTGAACCTGGAAATATCAAGAAACGCAAAAATAGTTTGAAAGCCCTTCATCACGGTCAACTATTAGTCTGTCAGTACATGATGCAATTGGATATGTTCTGCCAGTAGAGTGACGTAGACCCAAGATGTTACCCACTCCAGGACTGCATGTTTTATTGGTCATAGTTCTGATGCATATTCATATACATAGCCTAGATGGGCGATGGTAAATCACTCCCACTTGATCACCAACTAGCCGTACCCATTTGTGGAAAACGTCAGGCTCTAATCTAGCCTCGGTGGACACACCTCAGAAAGACCAGTCACTTTATACAGCTATAGCGAGTTTTTCTTATTGGATTGCTACACCATTCCTTTACTGATATTTCAGACCGACTAATAGTGTATATATGTGGCAATGAATGTCATGTGTATTAGTACACCCATTGAATACCTCCTCCAATCAAAAGGGTTCTAACAAGTCACATTCCGAAGTGACGTTATATAAAAAAAAAGGCGATGGTAACATGACCATAGCTCCCTTATTAATATAAACTGAGTAAATATGGAAAAAGACGGAGACGGCGATTCCAGATCAGGTGGGTTTCACATCTAGCGAATCAGGTCCTGTAGCACAGTGGCTTGGTGCTGTGGATCAATATCGTTGTAGTGTGACCGGCCCTTCAGGGGATGTAGCCTCCCCAATCAAAGCACGAGGCTCACGACTTCGTTATCGGGATTGGCTGTGTTTGATTTGAAATCTACCTGTATGGAGGCCACCTCAATTCATACCTTTTTTAGGTGATCGTCAAAAGGCCACAGCAACAGCTCGCTCCTTATCCAACATCCGAGGATTATATTACATTCTTGCTCAAGGAGTTGAGTCAGTCCCAGGCCTCGTTGCTTGCTCGGAGGATGTCTGGTGATTGGAAGCCGTGTGTGGATACGGCTATGTGTCTTTCAGGCATGTGTTCCATGAGTGACTTGCTTCAAACGTCCCCATCGGGAAGACGTGAGTGGCTATCCTGGACTATGAACCACTATAATGCGGCTAGTGCCGAATCCCAACCAGAACGACTATAGAAATCCTACACATCGTGATGACCCCCTAACAACGCATGAATGAAAGAGCAAAGATATCGCCAGCAGTTCAATAGCCTCCGTACCAAGCCAGACAAGCGCTCTGACCAATACACCAGACTCATTCCGGGCTGTCGATAACCCCAGTTACTAAAAAAGATACAATTAATTGGAATGGGTGCGCCGTTTGTGTGGAAAATACATTTGGTTTATCGGGCAAACCGCTAAGCACAAACGGCAGATAACCGACACAAGGATAATCCATGTGTTGTTGAAACAGTCGACGGTCATATCTATTGTCTCAGAAATTTTCAGATAATGTATTGTTTGGTTTCGACTCACTTTGCTCACAGTTCGGCCCTTCAAATCCAGGCTGACAGATACACTTGTAGCTCGGTGGTTGAACGATACAACAGCCGCCGTTCAAACACGTATCGCTCTCGCAAAACAGTATCTCTGCATACATAGGAGAAAATAAATATTTAGATTCCTTTTAGGAGAGACATCCATGGGCACGATGGTGATAGGCGTGTCCAGTGATGATTCCCATCGTACAATTGTCTATTGTTGGTAGGGTATTTACACATTCGTTTTCGATGAATACATTCAATTCTGCGTTTAACTACACACACTGATAACAGCTGCCGTCTTATCCTGAAGAGAAATATTGGATGAAACGTCTACTTATTTACCATTCTCACAGTGAGTTCCGTAAAAACCGTATTGACACAGACAGAAATACCCCGATGAGTGTGGGAAGCAACTCGCATCGTTGAGGCATGGGTCACTCAAACAGCCAGAGTTATCTAGGATTGAAAATAAAGGAAAGTTTAATACACTTTTCTGAATAGAATAGGTACCGTATTGCATTTGTATTCTAGAATGTTTCGTCGAGTTTAGTTAATGGACTCACCCTTTCAGGTTTGATTATCTGCCGGGTAATTAGACTGTAATTGAAAAATGGATGGGAAAGACTCTATATTCACAGTACATATATATATGTGTGTGTAATAAACGACCAAAACCAGACAACAAATTATGTCGCACATGCACGAACCCTACGTTTATCCCGAGAGAGCTTTTCTGACGAACTTATAAGATGCAATATTCAATTACCTGTTTCACAATTTGCTCCCGTGAAACCATCTTGGCACAGACAGATGTATCCGGATGGCTGATTTATGCAACTTGCGTCATTCAAGCACGGGTTGTTCGAACACGGCGAGTCATCTGAAGTGAAACGTTTCGAAGCAGCAACAGCTCAGTGATCACAAAACATTATCATAACACTTTAAAAGTGGCCACAAGAATGTTTTCAAATAGCCTAATATCCTAATGTGACATGACATTCCTCTGTCATTTTGTTTTTGTAACAATACCATCACTGTGAGCGCTGTCTGGGAAAGTGTAAATTCAGCGATTAAACTCTACCTAATAATTTAGGCATGCCACTGGCAGCCATATACACGGCAATAGAGAGAGAAAAGCAACAAAAGTGTAACGTGCAACGAGCTTATCAAACGTGCATTCAGTACACTCCAAAGACACACTGGCTAACGTCTGGTTAATTCATCCCACGGAAGAGTCACACTGACTACACCCACGTGATGTGCAGTGCTTACCAGACGTGGTTCATCGCACACATAGGGCCTGTGATAGTATACAATTGGGATGCTTAATCCATCATGCCTCTCTGCCCATTCCCCATGATTCAATTGAATAACATTACAAGTCGGTTCTAGCAGGCGTTCATTTTCAGGTTCACATAATTATAAAATGTTGCAAAAATTGTAACATGTATAACGTAACCTAAATAATTGCACCACTAAATGAGGGTGAAAACATAGCACAACATATTTCCATAGCTGTTATCTTAGTGTGTCTTTATATGTACTAGCACTGTCAAGTTTCACCATGAACACATATGTGAATCAATGTTACCTGTTTCACAGTAGTAACCGGAAAAGCCTTGTTTACAGACACAGAGGAAGCCGTCGTACTGAGGAACACAACTTCCTTCATTGAGACAGGCGTCAGCAGAGCACGACGAAATCTCTAAAACAGCGAACGACAACGACTTGAAGTGCATGGATAAACATGAATTATGAGAAAGCAAATACAGGTTTGGGGAGGGGGATCCCGACCGCCAATTATAGGGGGGTTTTCCCAATTTTTGGAAGTCCCTCTCTATTCTTTCGGTGTGGCGTGATTTGAATCCCTATCAAACCCCCAACTTCCAACAAGTGGCTGCGCCCTTGTTCGGTATTAACATCTGATATCATACTTCACCCTGCTCGTTTCGTGTGGAAAAGTGAATGCACGTTCAATGCTGCACTCACATTTATCGACATTCGAGGACGTTTGATGGCGGTCCAGAAACAGGATTCTGACACGCATGCCTAGTTCAGTTAGCGTTGTTAGGCTCCAAAGACAATATTCGCGGCGATAAGGCGAGGATTCAAACTGGGACGGTAAATCTCAATAAACAAATCGGGTAATGATGAAGCCGTCCCGAATAACTTTCCGCTGTGCAGCTTTAATGTATCTGGCAATACCTTTGGTGGATTTGTCATCAAGACGAGACTTGGTGTGAAAATGATGCATCTTGGTATCTATTGAGAATCGATGTTACGGATACCATTAATTTATTTTCCTGTTTGCATTGCTCTAGTTGCACTTGGGTTTTGATTTTGTTCAGACAGTATTCAAGTTCACATACCTATGCAATGCCAATCGTGTTGAACATTTTCTACAAATTCGCTGTTCTTGGTTGATGTTTCAATGAAGTTATCTGTTCTATGTTGAGAAGACACACTGGGATATGGGTTCCAACCACCGTTTTTAAACAAGAAACGTATTTCCGCGCCCATTGTTGGTCTATTGTGAATGGGCCGATGCGCACCGCTGAACACGAATTTTCCTTATTGGATAACGCTAATCCTTAATTTAATCCCTAACCCCAACACAAAACGAGATCAAGTCCATACAATATGAACAGCCAAATCAGGAAATAACTCCCTGAAGGTGCGCTGATTGTGAATAGGTGAATGTGCCAGCTGAATATTTTCATTTTCTCTCTGCATTAGCAATGTAACCACACTGACCTTTGCAATAAATCGTTGTTATCCATACCTGTTTCACAATATTGGCCAACAGTCCTTGGAGGGCATGCGCAGACAAAACCCGTCGGTTGGTCGATGCAATTTCCTCCGTTCAGACATGTGTCGTTGGAGCATGCAGTGGTTTCTGTAAGAAAACAAAAACTTGTGTGAGGCATTTCAGCTCCTTTCTACGCCCCGGGGTCAAAACTTGTGGGATATATCACCAAAAGAAACATGTTAGGGACTGAAAATGCATGTGACCAGAGGTAACAAAAGAGATAAGGACACGATGAACTGTTTCACCACTTTGATGCGGTGAGCGTGAATAGCAGTTTGTTTGTACTTGAAGTTTGACTTGAAAATCAAATGGCGGACTAGATTCCCTCTCAAACTTACAGTATCTATAGTAGATATTCTGCTTGATAGTAGCTATAATCAAAATCCTTAGATTTGATTGGATTCGGTTGTTATGGGTTCTGGAAGCCATCTAAGGTTCAATGAGGACACCTGGCCATTTTGATCGTGGATGAGCACTCTTCTTGATTAGTGATCAGATGATATTAAGACAGAGGTGTAACCAATCCCGACTCGCTCCCGGGACCGCCATTTTCGTCCACATCCGACGGACGATCAGTGAGCTCGGAACCTGGATAAGCGGAATATTCATGTTCAACGTGACTGCACACAACCGACCGACGAGACTTATTGCAACTATTCCAAACAAACACCCAAAAACTTGCAAGGCCACTGCATCACAGCGGAACCAGGAAATGGAGACCAATACCTCGCTCATCGCAACTGCAACTAAAGCCACATAGGCCAAAACGCCGCCAGGTGTATACTTGGGTCGACCTCGGAATGTTTGCATGCAAAGCGTCACTGATACCGTTCTGTCAGTCTTCCGCAGGTGATCGAACTTGATAAATCTTGCACATTTGTGGCGAGTACTATAGCTACAAACTCAATACAATTACTGCAGTTGAATCCACAACACAATCAATTTACTCACCTACTTCACATATTTTGCCGCCAAATCCTTGGCGACAAGCACAGACAAATCCGTTTATCTGTGTAATACAGCTCCCTCCGTTGAGACATGCGTCAGATGAGCAAGACTTAGGCTCTGAGAATCAAATTAGAGAAATATCAAAGCGTGGCAATATGTTACCACTAACATAATAAAATCATGATAGGCTATGTTCTGTTTGGTAGTCTTTGTAAGTTGCTCACTCTCTATCTGTGTGATACAGCTCCCTTTGTTGAGACATGGGCCAAACGAGCAAGGCTTGAGCTCTGCGAATCGAATGAGAGGGATATTCAAAGCGTAACAATATGTTACCTTTAACATATTACAATCATAATGGGCTATGTACTGTTTGGTTGTCCTTGGAAGTTGCTCACTCTAAATCCAGCAGAAAATATCAGGATATGAGTGTAACCCTTCAGCAGGGTCGAAACTGGTCACATGTCTGCTCTGTTAACCTAAAGGTCGAATAATGCTCACGATACTGAGAATCGCGAACACCTCTGACATGAATCGGCCAGGCTCGACATAGGTGACGTCATGCAGCCAACCTCAGGGGAGTACTGCAGCGCATTCGCCAAGCCGTGTGCAGATGGTTGGCTGTGCTCACAGGGGATGACAACAATTCGCCTCGAACCTGGGTGCTGGGTTAAGTGCTTCCTTGAATCCATGAAAAGTGACGATAGTGTTGAGAACTATTAACAGAACATGTTATCTCTCCAGGTTGTTGGCATACTCAGTTCAGTCGATGTTCACATCCAACAAGGTGTTTGCTGATTGTACTGTATAGAATTGTTCGCGTTCCTCGTTATGGATGGGATCTTGGTAAAACATTAGTGTTGGCGTCAGCCATTTCTTGTACAGAAGTGCGTATATCGGTGTTTCTGGGTTTGACAAACCGGCAGCCAAAGTGGAAGGAGTTGTATGCCATGGAACCAACGACTTGACCACATGTCGAATTAGATAATGTTACACTGTGTTTGTATTCGTTAGGTAATTTACCGTTCTCGCATCTGTCTCCGCTGAAGCCATCTTCACACACGCACACATATCCGGATGTTTGAGTTACACATTTAGTGCTGTTGAGGCATGGGTCACTGGAACAGGGAGAATCATCTGTAAAAAAAATAGCATGCACCATTATGTACCGCCTGAATCCTAATAAGATTCTACAAGTTTTCGTCGAGATACATGAAGGTCCATCAAGAAAGGTAAGTGGCGACTTGGCCTCATGATCCTCATCTATGTTTTCTCATTACCCTGATATGAAATACAGAACGGTAAATCTGAGTTAAGATTGGTCTTGCTGTCAACCTACAAGACCATTATCTGATGAGACCTGTGTCTTTATCATCGGGCACGGGTTCGCTGGTGACTCGGGCCAGTGTACTAACTTTTGGGTATGTTGAACATTATGTCCAAATCCAACTCAAGTTGAGATTGGTCTTGCTGTATTTGTCAACCAACAAGACCATTATCTGACAGACCACTGATGAGACCTGTGTCTCTATCATCGGGCACGGGTTCGCTGGTGACTTCAGGCCAGTGTACTCACTTTTGGGTATGTTGAACAGTATGTCTAAATCCAATTCGGAAATCGTTTGAAGAGGCACTATAGTCTCGCAACACGTGGCGTTGAGCAATAGTCGTTTTTATGACGCCCCCACGAAAAAAAGTCACCCCAGTGCAATTCGATATACCGTACCCGTTATAGAATGTCATTGTCACGATATTGTAGTACGACCATCCCGAAGGTACTACACCATTTCATACATGAAATTTAGGCTAGAATGAAAGATAAGCATGTTAGGGAATGGAATCTAGTGCGATCTTGTTAGTAAAAATCTCTAAACATGATTCAGGCTAATTTTAGATTTGACTTCTCAATCTGGGTTCAGCCCATCTAGGCCCCATCGACTTTGTGTTACTAGTCCATTGACTTTGAGAAGGCGCAAAACACTCACGTGATTTTTGGCTAACAAATCGAGGAACACTTGTTCATGGGCAGTCAAATGTGATATGAATAGAATGTTGGACAAATTTAGAACAACTTAGGACTATTCCCATGTTTGTGGGATATGTGGTTCTTTGCAAGGGAAGTGTAAAAACCACGAGGAATGACAGGTTAAAGCTAGTGAATCGTCTCACAATATCCGTTAATCACGTGACAAAATCTGAGTCGTCATTCTGATCACGTGACCCCAACATTGCTAATTGTCGAATTCTCATTATAAATTAATCCAAAATTGATTTCGATATACTGTGGAACTATTGCGTTTGCAATTGGGTTCACTCAATGTCCTTATATAAATAAAACGAAGGTGCGAGACCAGTGAACATCATATTCAATCATTGTTATCTATTGGTACTTGAGAGTGTGTATGATAAGCCAAGGCAAAATCGGATATAATGCTCATTGGGATGACATTTGCAGCCACGCCCACTCCACGCGGGAGCGGCGATTATTCGACGGGGGTTCGAGACGAACCGTCATCTTTAAAATGTTCACGATGATGTCATAAATCAAGTACCCTACTTGGTGATGAATTTCATACCTTCGCAATAGTTTTCAACGACTCTGCGGAATATTAGAAATCAACATCGTTGATCAAGTTTTGTGCATTCTTCTCAATTTAAATATTGTCGGCATAACTGCCGCAAATTTCTTGAATAATCCTCAACTCGT
>JAODTT010014790.1:0-10657 GCA_025400115.1 Pentamera pediparva
TAATGCTGAGCACCCAGCGAGAAGGTAGCAGGTACCATTTTTCAATGTCTTCGGTATGACCCGACCAGGGTTCGAACCCCAACCTTCCGGATGGACAGTGGACGCTCTCACAGCTGTGCTTACCACTCAGTTGCCAAATAGTAATACACTCTAAAAAACAAAGGAGTGACTTTCACTCCATTGGAGTGATCCGTCCGCGCACTCTGAATTAGGGGTGTGAAGTTTCACTCCATTGGAAACAATTTTCACTGTTGGTTAATATCACTCTTGAAAGTGAATATTCACTCCAATTGAGTAAAATTTCACTCTCATTTCAAAGTGCGCTGAGTGGTCACTCCAATGGATTGAAATTCACTCTCATGTTTCCGGACAGTAGTTACAAATTGGGTCATAAAACTCATTATTGATAATAATAATAATGTCCAATTCTTAGATAGCGCTTTATCACTGCTGTACAGCGGTTTTGAAGCGCTTCACAGATATTACCTCTGCTCATTGGAAACTTGTCCAACCCTCACAATAGTGCACATTCCTTGCTGTTCGCACCTGGCACGCCGAAACTCTATGCCACTATATCGTTTCCCCGGGGAACATCCCATAGGTGCAGCCACATACAGCGCAACGCTATATACAAGTTACCTCAACGGGTACCCACTTTCACCTGGGTAGAGTGTACCAATCGAGCACCTGGCTGAAGGGTAAAACGTGGACTCGAACCCATAACCACTGGATAACAAGTTCGACGGCTTTACTGATTAGGCCACCACGCTCTCTTGATCAAGCACATGCATCGTAGCCAAGTCCAGTCAGCGGCACTATTACGGGGTATTATTGTAGGGTATTATTGCAGGGTATTACTGTGGAGAGTCAGGATGCACACCGGAACCTACTGTGCTCTATGATTACAACCTACATGGCAAAAGATCAATCCGGCCACTGTTGAGACACATGTATTAGACATGGCCTGTAGCAGGAAATGGGGTCGGATCGAATGCGCCCGATTCAGCGAGTTTCTGTTCTATGAAGGGCTGATTATAGGCACATTCGGATTTTACCCCAAGTCCAGACTTTCGATTCGTTGAGGAAGCATCTATGTCAGTATTAGTAACATGAAACCAAAAAGCAGGCTGTGTACAGGTGTAGGAGAAATATGTGCGTATGTGGGTGGGTGTGTTCCTGCATATATTCATGCGTGCGTGTATGTACGTCTGTGCGTAAGATAATGATAACATTAATCTTACATATTGCTCATAAGGAAAAGGCATACATTAGTAAAATAATGCCACACATCGCTGTAAACTCGGAGCGTCGGTGAAATGAGCTGCAGGCCTACTATACTCGACTGTCTCGACATGGTAAATTCGATGTCACTGGCGTCACTATTTGGCTTGGTATATTCAAATTCCCGATAACAAAATTATCATATTTTAGTTCACTACAAATACTGAACAGGTCGACAAACATATACGAGCTTAACCAATTCAAAATACGAGGCGTGTGTGGACGCGGAGGCGGTAGGAAACGCGGGCGATGGTTTCCACGACGCAGACGTGCATGTTTTATCCACATATCATAATTGACCAATCACCTGGGTCCAGATAAATTTTTGTCGAGGACACAATGTATGGAGTTCAAATTAGGTGTGTGGCGGGTTGCACATATAGTGAGGATGATTGTTTTTTCAGTGTTTGGCAAAAGTCATTTAAGGTCATTAGAGGACGAAATCTCAAAAAGCTTGTCAACACGATATCTATATAACGGTATCAGGTATGAAGTTCACATTAGGTAGGTGGGATGCACATATGATGAGGATGAACCCTATAATTGTTTGCATTAGCTCAAGGTCATTCCATGTCATGAGAGGACAAACCTCAGAACTTTATCAGCACGATGAGAACGCAAGCATGTACATCACAACAAACAACAATAAAGCGCCTTTCCAAAAAACACGATGCGCTAACACAACAGAAAGTACAACAAAAACAACAAAATGAACGACGGAATGCAAAAAAACAAACAACTGTGAATGAATGTATAAAGTTCAAGTCAAGTAGGTGGGTTACAGATGCGAAGAGGAAGAAACCCACTGTTTCTGGCATGAGGTCAAGGTCGTAGGAGGGAAAACCTTTAAAAGTAAAATTGAGGTATATGTGGGTTGCTGAAAACGAAGAGGAAGAACACCGTTGTTATTGGCTTGGAGGGGTCATAAGAGGAAAATCTCAAGAAGCTTTCCGGCAGGTTGCATATGTTTAGACCCTATTGTTTTTAGCAGGAGGTCATGAAAGATCACACAAGTTCGTTTGACAGGAAAAACCGTTAAAAGCTTGTCAGCACGATATCTATAGGATACAATCATGTATGACAAGTTCAAATTAGGTATGTGGGTTGCCGATATGGAGAGGAACAATCCTGTCGTTTCGACGTGTAGTCAAGGCCATAAAGTGTATTATATAACACCTAATTATATCCTTGTCATGTCAAAGGGCAATTGTTGTCACATGATATCGAATTAAAAGTACTATTGCACGACCGTGCACATTTTTTCCATGAAAGTACTATTGCATGCACACTCTATTCAGTGACACAAAAAGAGTTTGGCCACACGCCAATTGTTGTCGTTGGTGTTATATGAAACAGATAAGGAATGTTCTATTTTGTATATTATTCAGCCCGTCTATAGACCTGAAGGTGTTACACTGGGTAGCATCGGATGGCAGATTCCTTATAGCTGAAATCGAAATCTTAGAGAGAACCTTCTTGCTGGTTAATATATATGGCCCAAATTTGGATGATGCCAATTTTTTTCAACAGCTTTTTGTGACTTTGCGCGACTTCTCTTGTGATTTTACCATTATGGGAGGGGATTTTAATTTTGTTTTCAACTTGCATATGGATAAACAAAGTGGCAATCTCCATACCAATTTTAATGCACGAATGAAATGTTTGAAAATCATGTCAATCCTTGATTTGGAAGACATTTGGCGGAACAGAAATCCCTATCAAAAAGATTATACCTGGAGGTCGAACGTTATCTCTGGCATCTGCTGTCGACTTGTTTTTTCTCATTTAGCGGGAGTTGGGAGCACTTGTAACAAATACTTCTTTTTCTCCTTGCTTACACTCAGATCCTTCTGTTGTGAATTTGAATCTTCTATTGAATAGCGAAGAACATGGACCAGGTTTTTGGAAATTTAATTCGTCTTTTCTAACAGATACGATATTTATTAAGTTAATCACGGATACAATTACTTCTGCAATTAGGGAAATGTTGCAGAGAAAATCCTTCAGCAATTTGGGAGTATGTTAAGTATAGGATACGTAATGTTTCTTCAAATTATGTTAGAATGAAAGCGAGGGAGCGTAGAGAAGGCGAAAAGAGAATAACTATATTAACATCACCAACCTGGAAAAGGCCTATCATAATCACCCTCCTGTAGATATTGCCAATAGTTTAGCCGCTGAGAGGAATAAGCTCGAGCTCCTTTATGAATATAAATTACAAGGAATTATAATTCGATCAAGGGCTGATTGGGTTGGTCATTGAGAAAGAAATACTGAGTATTTTCTCAATTTGGAAAAGCGCCAGAAATCAGCAAACGTTATACGGAAATTGCTAAATAATGCGGGCTTACAGATTAATAGTACCTCTGTCATCTTGAAAGAGTTACATACATCCTACAAAAACCTGTATAATAGAGAGCAGTATGATTTTGAGCCTTTCTTCCACAATTTTAGCTTCGATGTCACACTGGCTGCAGATGGTGCAGCGAGTTGTGACGGACAGTTGACAGAGGAGGAGTGTAAATTGGTGTTCTTCTCGATGCCAAACGGTAAAAGCCCAGGTAGCGATGGTCTGTCAGCGGACTCCTACAAAAATGTTTGGCCTCAGGTTGGTGCTTTTGTTACCAATTCCCTCAATTTTGCATTTCAATATGGTTCCCTCTACAGTGCAGTCACGTAGTTTAATCACATCGATTCAGAAACCGGATAAAGATCATCAATTAGTATAAAAAATTGTCCTATTTTTCTGCTTAACATAGATTACAAAATATGTTCGAAATCCATTGCAACGAGACCTAAACAAGTTCTTACTAATGTGATCGACTCGAGTCAAACCGGTTATTTTAAAGGTCGTTCTATTGGAGAGAATATTCGCTGTGTTCTTGACACTACTGAGTATTGTAAAGAAAATTCTATCTCTGAAATCCTTGTTTTTCTTGATTTTGAAAAGGCCTTTGATAGATTGAATTGGAATTTCATTTTTTACTGTTTAACTTTGTATGGTTTCAATGAGAGCTTCTGCCGGTGGGTCTATACGCTTTATTTTGCATCGTCTGCGTCTGTTTGTAACAATAATTTTGCCTCAGACTCGTTTCACATTACAAGGGGGAGTTAGGCAGGCTGCCTTTCAGGCCCGTATATATTTGTACTTTGTGTCGAGCTGCTAGCTATGAAGATTGAGGCTAGCGAAAGTATTAATGGTATTACCGTTTTGAATGAAGAGCTAAGGATTATTCAAAATGCAGATGATACGGTAATAGTCCTAGACGGTTCTTATGCGTCACTAGTAGAAACTGTTGAGATTTTGAAGCAATTTGAGCTGGCTTCGGGACTCAAGGTAAACTTCGATAAGTCGAATATTTTTCCTTTGGGCCCCCTTGTTGGACATCAGCCTGATTTTATGAAAGATTATCTCTTTAGGTGGACAGAAAGTCCCCTGAAGACATTGGGTATTATCGTCACAAATGATCGTGATAGTTTGTTTAAATTGAACTTCTTACCTAAGCTCTCCCGCCTAAAAACTATACTAAATTTGTGGTCTGGTAGAGACCTAACTCCAATCGGTAGGATTGTCCTCATAAAGTCATTCGGAATTTCTCAGTTTGTCCAGTTGTTTCAATGTTTACCAAATCCACCAGACTATTTCATAAATGAATTGAACACTATCTTCTTCAACTTCATATGGGCTGGGAAACCGGATAAGGTCAAGCGTACTACACTGATTAGTCCAATCTCTGGCGGAGGTTTGAACGCCACGCATATTAGGAGTTTTATACATGGACTAAAGTGTTCATGGGTAAAGCGTTACATGGAGAGCAGTACTTCGTTTTGGCAAACGTTCTTTAATTATCATCTAAAACATTACGGTGAGCATCTCATATTCAATTGCAATTTCAAGGCGGACGATATTGACGTGGGAAATGTGTTCATTAATGATATCTTGAAGGCGTGGTCATCTTTCACGCATAAGGAGGTAACCAACAAATTTAAAAATCAAATAATATGGAACAATCATTATATAAAAATTGATAACAAAACAGTGTTTTACAGGACCTGGTATAACAGTGATATTCACTGCATTGGAGATCTCATTTTACACAGCGGTCGTTTTCTTTCTTTCGAGGAATTTACGGAGAAGTATAATGTACACTGTCCTTTTACAGCTTACTATGGTATAATTGATGCAATCCCAAATTATTGGAAAGCGTCGTTAGCACAAGAATCTTTTGACTCAGAGACGGTGAAATTGTCATTAAACTGTCATTTTACCTATCTGCCTCGGGTTATTTATAGACAGCTTATTGAGACCAATCATCTGCACTTATCCCATTGAACGGAACGTGCATCTAATAAGCCCTTTTTCGTCATGCTGCAAATCTTAGGTTTTATCTTCACGACGAGCGGCGACATTAAATAGAAAGGCCTATCCTAGGAGCCCAACGAACCGTGGTCAGAGACCTGACACAGTTTTTCTATTTATTCTTCATTTAGAATTTGAGAAGGCGATCGCGCGAAAACAATAAACAGACTGAGATAGTTGACAATCATGACTGTCTGAACCGTTGTAAATTAATTCATTTCATCTTACTGGCACAAAATTGATCCCTTTGAGAAGAAAAACTTCGGAAAGATGATAAACACTAAATTAAAAATGCTCAGCCCAGGGTTCTATTTATGGGGAATAGGCATGAACACACAATGTACAATGTACTCTTATTTTGTGTATAATGTACAATATAACAGTAATTGTATCATGCACAATATATACATGGTTAGTGAGCATATTGTAGATTCCGCTGTCTAATTTGGCGTTGGCTATGTTTAAGCGTGAGCACCGCGGATCCCACTCACAACGAATAAATGGGCTCTCCTCTGAACTCAACAGGAACATTAGAATACTCTTTCAATGTTTTCGAGAGGACGACTGGCAAAGGCTTACAGCTCCACGTTAAACTCCAGCTGTTCATCACATCGTTCCGTGTGTGAGTTATCTCCCAGCTTGGGGATTTCAAAGAGTGGTTGTGCCATAATTCAATTTATTGTTATTTTATTTGAGGCTCAGTTTGAAGCGTATGACCCGCCGGAAATTACTCCCACTGATGCATAAAATTCTGCATATGTCACATTTGCTACCCACCAGTCAAATTGCCATGTCTGTGCCTGATACCTGACAACCAGGTCACCGAAATGCATCGAAGGACGTGAGGGGACATATAATTGGTCACCGAGGGTTCCACCCTTCAATGCCTATCCGCTGAAATACGGCGAATATCAGATATTCTGATGTTAATAAGTCCCCGCTTAAGCGGCGATCATGGGGACATGTGATGGATGACCTCGCAATTCTTGGAAATCATTCGACTTTTACGAAGTGACTGTTCTTTGAAAATGGGGATCTGTCCGTGGATATGTTTACCAAATAGCTCTGTGGGCGCAGTTTCAGCTGTGTGTCTAAGACACCGGAGGCCTGTTGAACGCACATGTAGACGAGTAGTTCTTATTCTATCAATTTATCGAAGGAGGACTTACGAGAAGGGTGCGTGTTTCAATAAATTTCCGCGAAATCAAATTGTTCCTAGAAGCCATTATCGCGATATAGTGTCCCCTCAGTTGTACCCAACCTTTCACTGGAAAATATGATTTCCAACGATGCTGAATTTGCCCTCGAGGACTTCCGTCCCTAATTATACTCAATGAAACCAAACGTATTTTTCGCTGGTTATGCTGTAAACCCACTAGCTAAACGTTTTCATTCCCACTATTGAATAGATGGAGGCCCATCCTAGCAGCCTTACGTAGGCCTAATTGACGGCCACATCAATTTGCTTCAGGTTGTCATTCAGTCAATGGAGGCCTATCCTAGCAGCCTGTCGTAGGTATAACTAACAAGCGCATCTGTCTAGACTACGAAGGCTGATTAGGCAATTAAGGTTGAGGATATTGAATATGTTATGAATCATCACAGAAAGTTCATTTCAGCGTCCAGACTGGGGATTAAACCGTTCCAAAAGAAATGTAGGATTAGGGGGAAATATGTAACTTAAGGGAAATATAGCTTCGCACAGTCGACTGTTGGCTCTGACATAGATGGAGCGTTACTAACCAGTGCTTAGTGTCCGTCCGACCAGAAACTAGTGGGGGGACATTCGTTCGTAGTTTTCCTCCATTGGTACCAGGACCTTCAAATTATAAAAGTACTGAAAGGTTTTGAAATATATTTTTTAATTGGTTCCAGTTCAGAGTAAATCTATTACATGACCCTTAATCTCCAGGAAAAACAGAAAATAATTTATTACCGAATTCAACAACAGAAGAGAGGAGAAAGATAGGAATCAGTCAGAACATGCCCATTTGTAGCTGTTATGTACGACATGGTAAATGACTGTAAATTACTTCATACAAATTTTTACACAGTATCTGGCGCTTGAAGCATTTACCTTTAGGCGGATCCAGGAAAGTAATTCAGGGGGCGGCTCTTATATTCTCAAATCACGTTACAGGCAGTTCCAGAGAGGGACACCAGTACTTCGTATTAGTAACAGTTTTTTAAAGCAGGTTAGGCCATGAACAGTAGATACAACCCCATGATACATAGAGAGAAGAAGCTGTAAAACGTGTGGGCGAAATGCTATATTTCATTCAGGCTTCCGTGAAAATGTTCACGTTTGCTTGACTATGCTGGGCGACTGTAATGCCGTAATGCAGTATTCTCATATAGCGCACATGTCCAGCTAACAACAGGACTGCTCAAACATTCCCCCCGTTGGTACCAGGTACGCGTTCCGATAACCGTTGCGAGTATATATGGCAGGAGCTATGTCAGCGCCGATTGTCCTCGGGTTCCTCGCATGTCCCCATTCACCGCAGGGAGATTTATTTTTAGAAATACCTTACTCAAGGGTACTATGGATTCGAACCGACAACCTATACGGTCCAGCCGGATTACGAGCTTACGAACCCATTGATCCACTGATCTGCCTATTATCAATACATATGTACATGATCTTGCAGGCGAATATTTCCAAGATAAGAAGCTTACTTGGAATGAAGACAAGCCTAATGACGGTCACATCCAACAGTTTGACGATAGATAGCGCAGGCTACTGGGGAATTAACTACTACCCAGGAATCGGAGCACTCAAGACTCCAACTACCCATTGTCAAAGTGCAAAATAAGTGAAAGAATGTATGCAGTTACTCTCTACTCTCATTAACACAGTGTAGCAATTTCAATTTTGATTTCAAGACGTTGAAGAAAAACGAACGGATTTTGAGATGATAATTATTGATTAATTTTGGCCAGACGCGCATGCCAGATGACGCAAGTAACTGAACTCGAGACCAAACAAGATAAAGACGTTCCACTGATCGTTGCAGATAGTCTGCAGCAACTAGTCAAGCTCGCGGGTGATAGTGACTCGAATTGGCTTCGTTTCAGTGTATCAGGAAATAGGCTATGCGCCGTTTCGTACTCCACCCCACAAAACGAACAATGCGGTGAGTCAGCCATACCGAATATGTAAAGTTTACTATCGGTATATTATCGTCTTATAGATATTAAGCCATCTTCTGCTAAAATCCAACCCTGAAAATTGGCCTTTCCAATATACCTCGCCAGTGTGACAATCGGCGCTTTTGCAAAGCATCAATAAAATTCACCTTCGGGTCAATCGACATCTCAGCGTCTTGACCATTAGACCATGCACTCACGTTCTCAGGCCACTCACACTGGCCATTAGTGCACTCACAACCCTAACACAGATACAGAGTGTAAACCCAAACCAACAATTGCGTACTTCCATAGTGTTTCTCTGACCAACTTATTGCCACCAAAATGATGACCAGAACAAACCAATAAGAATCAAGTTCAGCAATAACGAATGGCTGGGGTTTCAGAATCATTACTCGGTGCGGACCTCTGGTTATTGTAAAGTCATCGTCGAAGATTCATACCGGCGGCCTCGGCAACCTCAGAGAACACCTGACTTCCCCAGGTGAATACACTTCGTGAGAAACACTTCTTGAGTTCACGTTGACTCTAGTCAAATCCCACGAGACCTGATAATCTAGACACAGAGGAACTGAAGGAGAAGGTCATCTGATAGTCTGATACTCAGAATGGAGTTCAAATCATTAGATCTGCATAATTGCTACTGCAACAGCTCTATGGAGTTCATGGTCGTGTCACTGGCAGCGTGGTGAACATAATACAGAATCCACGCAGAGCTCCCTCTTCACTGATTTGAATTGTAATAATTACCACTCCTTGCCATAGTGGAACAATAAACTCGTAAATTAGTGAGGAGTCACCACTTGCGAAGCAATGTTAGGAGCACCTAGTCAAAATGTCAAGTATATTTCTCTTGTGACCTGGAAGAAAAAACAATCAGTCAGAATTGTGAGGATTCATGACCTCTCGACAACTCTCGATCATAATGTTAGGGAGGCCTTACATCGGAAAATCGAGGTTATCAACAGTATCAAAAATGAAAAAAATTATAGGTAAACTTCTCATGAGTCGTGGTTTGCTCACTCACTCGCCACTCACTCACTCAGTCTCGTGACAGTGAAAGTCGTCGGGGGGACATGGATGACCAAGCTGAAATTTAATCCATGCTGGTCTATCGGTAGCATTCTGGAGCGAGTCTGGCATCGCCTAGCCCGTCCAGTGTTTGATTATGTCTGTCCAGCTTCGAACTCTACTGCGTCCGCCCTCGACGGTTCCCTGAAGGATGATCTTGGAGAGGCCGTCATGTCTTGTGATGTGGCCAAACAAGTTTGCGTCTTCCAACTGTGGCAAGGAGTGGTTGTTGAGTGCCCACCATGCGTCTGATCATGCTGTGAACATACTCGTTTGTCCTTTGGTCAGTGTAATAGATGTTGAGCAGTTTCCATTCGAGTGGTTTGCAAGGGTTGTGTTGAACCACTTTGTTTTTTTAGGTAGTCCGGCGTGTTTATCATGGCCTTGCATGCAAAATCCGGTCAGAAAAACGCATGCGAAATTGAGTCGTGTGACACTCCAATATTATTCGATAAACTCGTTTTTTCTCGTGAGGCACCTGAGGCCATCGGGTGAACGGTGAAGGGCTGATCGTGTGCTAAGTTCACCTGCATGGTCATCCATAATTCATATGAACAGATCGTTAGCATTTTCTCCAAACAATTACTCATAGGATAATCCCACGGAATGGAATTATGTCCACTCAGTAATCAGTCATTATCACAGAAAGCCCTATAGTCTGGCTTCAGCTCCACACACCTTTTTATCTAAATAATTATTAACAGGTTCCAGGGCAGTCAATCCACGTCTAACGTTTTCTGGGAATCATTTCCCCCAGTTTTCCCTATTCTCATTTCAAAATCACGGTCTATCATG